>BMAO01019400.1:0-87024 GCA_019973975.1 Trichonephila clavata
GCTTTAATAATATAAATGATACGCAATTTTACAGTATTATTGAGTTTAAACTTTTTTTTAGTTATTTCTAGACAGTTTTTGATGTATCTCAGTAGTGGTATATTTTATGATTTCATCAACATATTTTTAAGTAAAAGTGGTTGAGCTATTGAAGGCTGTGTTAACTTTCTTTATCTAACTAAACAGAAACTAAATATTTAAATTCATACAATCAGTTTCATTTCAAATCTTCAAGCTTTTAAGGTTTAAGTTAATTTGCTGATACAAGGTAGCATAAATTTTATTAAAACAAAGACTTTCATTTCAGCCTTTCTTGCCAGAATTAAGCTAAAGGAGTATAATATTTTATCCATATTCAACATTTAATTGCCCGTTTATTCATATTTTGAAATTTGATTTGAGAATACCTAGACTATATATATATATATATATATATATATATAGTAATTACCACAGTAGGCAATGAATTCAAATGGTCACACTGAAAAAAAAAAGTCATATTACAAGAGGAATAGGCAGTAACAAAGTTAAGAAACGGATGTCAGCAATTTTGGCTTCAAAAAGACATGCCAGACATATTTATCCAGAATTATGGAGTTTTGTGAGAAAGTTTTTAATTTTTTGCTTTTCCTAGTGAGAAAGAGTTTCAGTGCAGTTGCCAATCTCCAAAAGAAAAAGACTGTGTACCCTCTACTAACTGAGGAGATATAGAGTTAAACCTGAAAAGATTGAAGTCAAATGTTGAACATTTGTTATTGAAAAGCACCAGACTCATCCCTCCCCTTATAAACATTTCTTGTTGGTCAGCTATTTTATGCATTAATTAAATTTTAATTAACACATGTTTCTTAAGTTTTAAACACTATACTTCAATACAGTCAGAAATTTAAATCTTTTATGGTAAGTAGATTTCAAAAAATTCTTTTGGGACAGAAACGCTTCTCTTTCTAATTCGAGACTTTCCCACTAGTCCTGCCAATAGTTTTGAAGGTATTTTCATTCACAGAACATAGATGTCACTACAGTACATAATGCAGTTTCGCGTTTTTGAAGGGTTGTAGCAGATCATTCCATACTGTACGAACATAAATAATTTAGTTTTGGAAAATACCACCTATTTTCGATTAAATTTTGATTGATCCATAAATCTAAGGCCAGATAAGTTACTCACGAAGCGGATTACCTCTAATAAACTCGTAAGTAGCAAAGTTTACTTCCGTTTTTATTATCGGGGCATATGTGTCCCTCTCGTCTTGGAGAGTGGGAACACATTGTCCCAACAGTCAACAATGTGATCATTTCTCTTGATATTATATTTTTCGGTTATTTTTGAAATAGTTGCTCCTTATTTTTAATTTAGGCACAAATTAATTCAATCTAAAATGACTTGACACCGGGGACTTACTAATGAAGAAATGAAAAATTTTTTAGAAGAGTCAGTTGACAAAGATATTGATTTGGATGATAAAATAGACGATCCCGATTTTCAGGATCCAGTACTCTATTTGCAGTACTCCTCCGATTCAGACGAGTGTGTAATGGATATCGATCATGATACCATTCTATGAAAGACGGAAGCAAAGAAGAATTTGAGTGACCTGTGGCAATCGAATTCTACAACAAAATAATGGGAGTGTTAGACCTTGCAGACCAAATGGCAAATGTCTATGAATTTAGATCAAAAATCTTGCAAGTGGTGGGAAAAAAATTTTTTTTCTTGCCTATTGATGAGCGCAGTGGTCAACTCATGGATAGCGTACTGCGAACTAAAACATCAAAAAAGCCCTACTTCTTGATTTCATTGTACCTCTTGCAGAAACCTTGATGGAGTCCGGAAAGCTCAACGCAACAGTATCAATGCCGTAGATGAACTGGATGCCCATTCAAAACATCACGAAGCTTACTCAATGTTGGTGACCATCTGCCAGTAACAACAAAAAACGACGGTGCTGCCGTAAATGTGCACAACAAAAGAAGGAATCATTCACTAAAACAATGTGCACGATGCGTAATGTCCCATTGCGCATTGATTGTTTCAAGTTATATTATTCATAATTAAATTTTTATGACTAGAAAATCATTGGTTTTCTTTACAAAATTACTCATTGAAGACTACTGTGACACATATGTCCCAGTGGTCAGGACTGATGGGACATATATGTCCCGGTCCTAAATCAGCGTTTAAAATATTCCTAAAAATATAACATCTTGTAACTGCCGCTTACGTCATTACTTGGGGTAACCAAAAGTAATTAATAGAATCTCGGGGTAAATTAATATATTTAATGGCATAAGATAGCACAGTTACAAAGAACAGACACTTAGACAATTACAAGACAAACATTTAGAGAAAATAAGTGAAAATAAGTAAAGTTTACATAGTCCAGGATTGGACATCGAAATGTGGAACGCACGCTTGTCCTGATCCAAACTCTCTCTGACGATACTAGTGTTTCGTACAGTCACACTTCCGTTCCAAGACAATACTGTAATGGCGGCACCTACATTTCGGTCTTGGAACTATACCGTGCGTTACAGACTCCCCCTCTGGTTCCGTTGACGTCACGGCTCGGAAACAGGAGGTACTCTTTTTTTTGGGCGTCCTCTTTTCCTTAGAGGAGCCACAAATCCATTGTTTCTTTCCATTTCAGGCTCTTGGTAGTCCTTTAAGGCAGAAATATTATAAGTTCCAAATACTTGGTCAGGGTTGGCTGGGTCGGCAATCTCATATGTTACTGGTGATCTCAAGGTGAGGATGAGGTAAGGACCTTCTCTCTTGGGCATGAATTTCCTACTCCTGTTGTTACGGCTTATGGGATGAATGGTCACCCAAACTTTGTCACCAGGTTTATAATATTTTCTTCGTCGTCGTCGATCGAAGTTTTCCTTTTGATAATCCTGTTTCTGCTCAACTCGATCTTTGACATCCAAGATGGAATTGGCAAACCTTTTGAGGTACGGAGTGATTTCCGGTACAAAGTTATCATTATCAATAACTTGTCGAATATCATGCCTGATATCGTCCGATGTTCTCAACTGTCTTCCAAATTGTAAGTACGCAGCCGTGTGCCCTGTAGTGTCGCATACTGAAGTATTCATTGCGAAACGAATTAGAGGTAACTTATCCTCCCAAGCCGAATGCTCCTCCCCCACCAGAATCGCTAGTCTAGGCTTCAAGTCACGATTTTTACGTTCCGATGGGTTCGCTTGCGGGTGGTAGACGGGGATGAGGTCTTGCGTAATATCTAGCAAGTCACAAGTTAGCTGCATGACAGTACTTATGAACTGTGGCCCGTTGTCACTTATTAGTCTTCGTGGAAGACCATATCTTAGGAATACTTCTTCAATTAGTGTTTTTGGCACAATTTTCAGCAGTGGCTTCAGCAAGAGCAAAGAGTTCTACCCATTTGGTACTTGTATCTTCAACAATAAAGATCCACTTCTTGCCAGTGGGAGTTTCCGGAAGAGGGCCAAAGAGATCGATGGCCAGCGTCTCGAACCTTTGGGCGTAGGCGGGTGTTCTCAAGAGTCCTGCTGGTTTTTGGTTTGTTGGTTTATAGCGATTGCATTCAGGACAAGTCTTGATGTAATCTGAGATGAACTTTTTCATACCTCGAAAATAATATCTGGATGCAATCTTTTTGTAAGTTTTCTCTACACCATAATGACCGGCAGTCGGGGCGTCGTGGTACTCTTGAAGGATTCTTTCTCGTTCTTGTGTAGGAACTACAAGTTGAGCTTCTTCTTCTTCACTCTTAGGTGAATACCTATATAAGATACCCTGGTTCATTAAGTATCCACGACCGGTGTAGTTGGCAAAGTTTTCATCTTTGTCCATGCTCTCAAAGCAGTCAATAATTTTCCTGTCCCTTTCGAATATCACTGGACTTCCTGGATGGCATGTCAACAGTGATGGCACACACATCAGAGGCTGCGCCTTTAGTGTACGATGGTCTTGACAGCATGTCAGCTACTACGTTAGCTTTTCCTGGGGTATAATCAATCTTCAGGTTGAAGGATTGAATTTTCAAGGCCCATCTTGCCAGACGGCCAGAAGGTGACTTTATACTTAACAGCCATTTAAGAGGTTGATGATCTGACGCGAGGAAGATTTGCTGATTTTCTACGAAGCCTCTAAACTTCTCTAAAGCCCACACTACCGCCAAGGCTTCCCGCTCGGTTGTAGAGTAGTTTCGCTCTGCTGGGATCATCAGACGACTTGCATATTCGATGACATGTTCATCGGCGCCACTTCCTTGGAGAAGGACTGCTCCCAAGGCATAATTACTTGCGTCGGTGCGGATGGTGAAAGGTTTTGATCCGTCAGCTTGCTTCAGAATAGGAGAAGTCATTAGGGCATCTTCAACGTCTCAAAGGATTCTTGTTGCTCAGGACCCCAGTGCCACTCCACTTTCTTCTTAGTGAGGCTACTAAGCGGGCGTGCTATGTCAGCAAAGTTAGGGACATATCGACGAAACCAAGAGCAGGTTTGTAGTAAAGATTGGACTTCTTTCACATTGGTAGGGGCTGGAATTTTTTGAATAGCAGAGATCTTCTCTTGGTCAGCTTCAATTCCATCCTTCGTTATCCAGAATCCCAGATATTTCACACGGTCACAGGCAAAGCGACATTTATCTCGGTTTGCATGAAGTTTAAAGATAGAGAGTCTTTCAAAAACTTTTTCGAGATCTTCCAGATGTTTGTCAAATGTTTCTGAAAGGACAATGATGTCATCTAGATAAGAAAGTGCGAAAACATTTTTCAAGCCACTTCGAAACTTGTCAATTAATCTTTGAAAGGTGGCCGGAGCATTCCGTAGGCCGAAGGGCATACGTAAATAGCGGTAAGTTCCAAAAGGACAAATGAAAGCAGTTTTGTCCTGGTCAACATCAGCAACCTTTACTTGATGGTAGCCTGATTGCAAATCAATTGTTGACATGTAGGATGTCGGTGTAGCTTCATTCAATAGATCATCCATTCGTGGTAAGGGGTAGGTATCCACTTTCGTAACAGAGTTCAACTTCCTGTAGTCGACACAGAGACGTACTTTCCCATTTGGTTTAGGAACAAGTACCACAGGTGTGGCGTAGGGAGACTCGCATTCTTCAATTATATTTTGCTTCAGCAGTTCTTCGATCTGTTCCTTCAAAATCCCTTTCTTGATAGGATTCATCCTGTAGGGAGACGTTGCTATTGGGGGGTGATCACCCGTGTCAATACGGTGCTCGATAAATGGTGTGGGCTCTCCCCCTGGTTGGAAGCATGTCTCATTTTTGTCCAGGAGTTTATTGAGTTTTCTTGCCTGTTCTCGAGATAGATGTTTAGCCTCATCCTCTCGAAGGTCGAACGCACTGATGTTCAAATCTTTTAAAGTCTTTTTGAAGAATATGTACTGTTTCCGAGGATTTTCGGAAAAATGCCATTTTCCACCCTGGACGTCAAGAACGATTCCAGCTGCATTGAGGAAATCCAGTCCTAACAAAGTCTTATTCCCTTTTGCTTCAGGTAATACTAGAAATTCTGTTGGAATAACTTTGCCCTCAATATACAGGTCGACGACAGTTCTCAGAGCTGTAATGGTCTGCCGAATTCCATCAGCCATCATAAAGGAAATCACCTTGTTCGTAAAGGTGATACCGTGCTCTTGTAGGAATTTAAATAGCTTCTCACCTGCAATGGTATGGGAAGCACCAGTATCAGCACATACAGCAATCTTTTCACCAAAAATTTTGAGAACAATCACACTTGAGGGATACAAGTCTGAGTTCAAGTTGAATAACGTCATACAGTTCACTTCTGTTTCTATTTCATTTGTTCTCGTGCAGGTAGGGCACTTTGATTTGACGACTCCAGGAGTCCCACATCCGTAACACTGTATGGGCTTTCTTCCTTCAGTTCTAGAACTTGGGAATCTAGGCACTGTTCTAGAGGGTCCTGGGGAGTGGTTATCATGGTATCCTCCAACAGGTTGACTTTTCTTTATTGGAAAGGGTTTCCTGAATTCTTCTTTCTTCTTGAAAGTCTGATTTGGATTATTTTTCATTACAGGCCTTAGGCTGTCATATGCGTCCAACTTCTCAGCCAATTCCAAAGGATCGTTCAAATCAGCCCAAATATCCAGAAAGTGTTCTTTGATATTTGCTGGAGTTTTTCTTTTTATTTGATCAGCAACTATTAGACTTTTAAGTTGATCAAACGTGGTTATCTTCAATTCTTTGATCCAACCTTCAAAATAAGAATTCAATTCGAAATAAAAGTCTCGCCATGTTGCATCCGAGTTTTTCTTCTGTTGGGAGAAGTACTGCCTAAACTTATCTCCTGTAACTCGAAATCTTTTGAGAAGCATTCCTTTTACTTTTTCATAGTTTTGAGCATCATTTTCATCTTCTCTTGCGATGAGCTGAGCTATATCAGGTGGCAGTGAGCCAATCAGGTATGCAGTCCAAGTTTTTTCAGGAATGTTCAAGAACTTCGCTTGACGTTCAAAAATTGTCAAGTATAGACCCATTTCATCTTCTTTTGAGTTGAATCTCGGAATAATTCTATTTAACTCAAGCTTCGGGTTTTCTAACTGTTGGCTTACAACAGGTGCTTGTGACAGCTTCTGCATTTCAAGTTGAATTCTCAACTGTTCAATTCTGTTTATCCTCCAGTTCCATAGCTATTTGTTTTTCTGTTGTTGTACGTTCTTCTACAATGACGTTGAGCACATCTTTGACGAATTCCTCATCATATCCATCACTATTGGTTATGAGATCTTTTAGTTCAATAATTTTGAGATTGTCCGACGGAGCCAGACCCAATTCTGTTGCCAACATCCTTAAATCCTCTTTTCTGGACCTTCCCAAAAAAGCCATTTTTTGTCGTTTTTTAGTCTATTTCAAATTTCGCTAATTAATGTTCAATTAAAGTTAATGAATTAAAGTTCATTCAAAACTATCAATTCTGAGATCTGGAAATATTATAGTCAAACAATATTTATGCAATCTGAAAATTTCTGTCACATATAAAAAAGATACTCTATACTATAATGTACACTAGCTGAATGACAATAAAATTCTCTAATTTCAAAATGTGATTATTAATTTACAAATCATTATTAATGATATTAAAATAAAACAAATTCTTCAATATCAACTATCTTCTAATTTAGTACATCAAAACCAAAATAATAATATTTATATAATACTTATTATTAATCAAAAGAAGTTTCAGCAGTTAACATGAAATGGATTAATAAAAACAATTCAAATACGTTTAAATAGAAATACCGTTCATAATTTAATTCATTCACTGAAGTTATCAATAGTACAAACTTGTTTACACTTAATAGGAGTACTTGAAAATATTTTCCAAAAATTTTAAATAAAAACAGAAATGTAAATACTTTATCAATAACATACAAGGTTTCAAATGTTATATAGTAATACTTCGTAATCAATCATATACTTTCAAAAGAATTATTTTTATGTTAGGCATAAAAAGAACAGAAAAAAAAATTATTATAAGAATTGCAATAATTTCTTGATAACAAAACCATATACGTGTTATTAGCATAAAATTCTTAATTAGGAAGAAAATATGCTCCCATAAATAATTAACCTTCAAATAGCTTTAATCAGATCAACCGATAGAATGAAAATTTCGTTTTCAAAAGATTAGGAAAACTGACAAATGAATATCAACTTTAAATTCAATTATGTTATTTTCCTGTAACACACAATATATACTACGAATAATAATAATAATCTTATACACACACACAATAACAGAGCCTGGTAATTTATATAGAATAAACAACACTTATCTGTTAACAGGTTTTCTAGATGAAAATATTCATTCGCAGGGTGCGAATCCTCTTATTGTCGGGATGACAAACACTTCCCCCCCCCTAAGGCTGTGGGGGGAAAGCGAGAGAGAGCTGGGGTCGGGCCGACGTTTGGGCGCCAATTGTAACTGCCGCTTACGTCATTACTTGGGGTAACCAAAAGTAATTAATAGAATCTCGGGGTAAATTAATATATTTAATGGCATAAGATAGCACAGTTACAAAGAACAGACACTTAGACAATTACAAGACAAACATTTAGAGAAAATAAGTGAAAATAAGTAAAGTTTACATAGTCCAGGATTGGACATCGAAATGTGGAACGCACGCTTGTCCAGATCCAAACTCTCTCTGACGATACTAGTGTTTCGTACAGTCACACTTCCGTTCCAAGACAATACTGTAATGGCGGCACCTACATTTCGGTCTTGGAACTATACCGTGCGTTACAATCTTACTTTTAGCATTCTAGTGTGCCCCACTTATAGTTTATGCTACTAAATTTGCTCTGTTGGGGGAAAAAACTCGTCGCGAAAGGATTAAAAAATATTTAGTTAGCTTATAAATAAAAAAAACTTTCCTATACAGTAGGGTTTGCAATCCCATGTCATATTTAAAATCACTGGATTTCGGGATTACATTATCAAAATCCCGGGATTAGGTTGGACTATTTATTAAAAATACTTACATATTAGCATATTTAAAATTGCATAACAAAAGTGAAAATATAATTTAAAATCGGTTTAATATTAATTTTAATGAAACAAATAAAAATAATTAATTCATTATAAAAAACAAATAAAAATAGTACGTAATGAAATTTTAAAAAAAACATTTCTTGTGTTTCTGTAAAACACAGCTCGCCCAGCGTTTCATCGCTGAAACGGCTTCTTATTTTTGTTATAAATTGTCCTGCCGAAGTAAATGCACGTTCGGATTCTTTACTAGTAGGTACTATCGTCATTAAATAGGAGTATGTTCTTTTCAGGTAATCAACATGACTCCCTCCATTTTCAAAAAAGAGACATTTCTTTTTTTGAATTCTTGATGACAGTGTCTCAAATCTAATAGACTGCATTGGTGCATATACCTCTTTGATACCTTTATTTAGTTCTTCTACTACACTTAATGGTTTTTGCATATAACTTGATCCACTCATTGAATCAGAATGTGAATCAATTTCAAGTGCTACCTCATTTGAAATCGAAGATCCAGTTGCATGAGTTCTTAGTTATTCATTGGAATTTGAAGTGTCTCAAGCCTTTCAAGCAGTTCCGTTATTAATTAACGGCATTTAATTGAAGAAGGAACTGTGACAAAATCTACTCTTGAAATGTTGCTTATATTATTGTGTAAGCATTGCAAAGTGAGCCACTTAGATCTGTTCGACGTTCTCACAAACCAGGAATGAGAGCTGCATATATTTTTTCCCCAAGAGCACATAATTTCACGTAAAAAACTATACGTACATATTTCATAAACAAAATATAAATTTTCGAAAAATTAAATTCTTAGAAAATTTTTACGAGGAAAACTTTTTTAAATATATTTCAGACAAAAATTAATTCCCGGGATTTCGGGATTAGGAAAAACACCGGGAAACCGGGATCCCGGAGCTGCAAACCCTACTACACAGGTACTACTATTTTGTACATCGCAAAAATTTGGGCGCTACTTTTTGAAAGGTAAAACATTTTTCGAATTATCAGTATACCAGTAAATTCCATTAGATTCTAGCATTGAATCATATCTCTAGTTTTATATATTCTTTAAATATCAAATACTAGGCGTGAAGTTCTGATTACTTATTGAAAGTAAGCTGGTCGAGGAGAAGAAAAATAGAAATGAATTTTTTACAATTAAATAACTTACAAAAACTTAGAGTAAGCACACAGAGTTAGCAGTTTAGGAGGATACAATATCGCTCGAATTAAAAGTGATACTTTAAAAACTTATAGTTGCCACATTTGAAATACCGCTTTTGAAAAATAAAAAGTGAAATTATTGCTTTTGAAAGGTTTTAAAAAAAGAAAATACATGTATTTTGCAGTGCTATTCAAGTGAAATTTTTTTAGATTTCTTTTCGTGATCATTTTGGTAAAAAAAAGTTTTGAAACAGGTTTCAAGATTTCAAAAAAAAAAATCTTTATGGAATTTCTGCTTTTGTATACTCTCATGGACAAAAAATTAGCGCACTAAGAAATAATTGCGGGATCGTAACGAAACTTGGCATGAAGGTACATGTCCGACGGATATGCAAATGATTAGAAATGCAGCGTGATTGCGCTTTACGTATAGCCGGTGTGACGTATTGGAACGACAAACACAGTCAGGTTAGAGATATATATACAAATTTAATTACATCCAAATCAAACACACCATCTTAATTCTACAGACCAACAACTTCTGTCGCTTCCTGCCCAGGACCCTCTCAGAACCGGTCTCTCCACATGTCCTTCTTGAGAGGTTTTTCTTGGAACCGGAGGGGAAATGGATTTCGGGGAAACGCTGCCCCCCTCTCCTTACAATCAGGCAGTTACTATTAGCGTTCGTCTCTGACGTCATCAATGGTTCTCTGAAGGAACTGGACTTCGAAAAATGTTCGCTACACCTGTAAAGGGCGTTTAACGTCACTCTCCGTGGAGTATAAAACAGGTAACCAAAGCTTGTTTGAGTGTGCTGAATCGTTTAAAAAGTAAGTGACATGCCATTACGCTGTTTTCGAAGACAATATGAGCAGCTGTCGCAGTTTGAGAGGAGGAGGATCATCGGCACGATGGAAGCTGGGTGGTCAGCTAGGCGTGTAGCTCGTCAATTAGGCCGCTCTGATTGTGTTGTGAGGAGGTGTTTGGACCAGTGGATCCGAGAGATGTCATTTACTTGAAGACCAGGCTCAGGACGCCCTCGACAGACCAGTTGTCGAGAAGACCGCCACATCGTAAGAAATGCACACGTACAGCCAACTGCTTCATCGGTCGCCATCCAGGCACAGGTAGCACCTTCACTAGGGGCCCCTGTGTCTTCTCGAACCATACGAAGGCGCCTGGCTGAAGGACATTTGGAATCGCGGCGCCCATTACATGTGCTACCCTTGACGCCCACCCATCGACGCCTCCTTTTGGAGTAGCGCCGCGCACGAGGAAACTGGACTGCAGCGGAATGGAACCAGGTCGTCTTTAGCGACGAATCCAGATTCAATCTCAGCAATGATGGCTATCGTGTTCGTGCGTGGAGAGCCCGTGGTGAACACCTCAATCCTACCTTTGTTTTACAGCGACACACCACTCCCACAGCTTCTGCGATGGTATGGGGTGCCATTGCCTACAATACACGGTCACCCCTAGTATTGATCCATGGCACCATGACAGCCCAGCAGTATGTCCATGACATCCTGCAACCACATGAGTTGCCACTAATGCAACGGCTCCCAGGAGACATTTTTCAACAAGACAATGCTCGGCCTCACACGACATGTGTGTCACAATACTACCCTTCCTTGGCCTGCCCGATCCCCAGATTTGTCTCCAATCGAGCATATCTGGGATCATTTGGGACGGTGAGTTGGGCATCCCACGAGTTTGAACGAACTAGAGCTCTCACCTTTTAACACCCACACGAGTTAGAAAAGGTAGACAGTATTATTATTTTTTTTTGTGTGTGTCGCAACCTTTTTTGCTGTATTTTACCTTCTAATGTTTTTAAATTTCTTTATAAATTTTATTGCATTTCAAATAAATGTTTGGAGCAGCATAACCAAATCTGGCGCCATAAAAATCCAACACTTATTCGCTCATTTATTAAACTAATTCAGAGTTTTGCCTAAAGACTTTCAGCTTAAAGAAACACTTCTGCTATTGTGATTTCAAATATGAATCTGTAGAATTCCTTTTTAATAATTATCTCTTTGTCTTTTCCTCTTTTTTAACAGAACTTGTTAGAGAAAAATAAATTTCAAGCCAGAAAGACAGCAATAAAAACATCATATCAATTATAATTCCTGTCCGCTTATTTTTTTTCTTTCAAATAAAGCATTCTGCTGTAACTTTTTTTTTATCACGCACATTTCTGCATTTTCTTGTTCCTAATATAAAACCATTCTCTTTTTTTGAATTAGCCACTTCTTTCTGCGTTCAGTGAGTGTTTTATAAATAGTATTATCTGGATCTCTAAGAATTCAAATATTTATTAAAATTAATATATGTTTTTATTTTTTGTAATTCATTCATGTGTGATTACTTATTATTTTTAAAAAAATAAAATACTGAATGTTCTAAAACCCATTCTAATTGTTATGAATTTTGTATAAAATAATGTAAATAATTTGTATTTGGATGTGCAATGCCTTTATATTACTCTATGCTATATTTATTTCATGTTAAAATTGTAATATTCACAAGCAACGCCGTTCCTTACGTTCTAATGGCGATTCAATGGAAACTTGGCGAAATATTGGCAATAGAGCCAAGTTGACATCAGTTTTTGCAACCAATTTGGCGACCATGTTGGCGAGTTCAGGACCCTCTGGATTCTTTTAGAAATTAGTCGAGAAATCCACTAATTTCACGATCTGTGGCGCAAGTGCATCTTTCCAGAAATTTCGGCTCCTGCTATAAATAGAGCGATACTCGCCGCAACAGTCAGTCTGATTTCAACCAACGAGTAGTGAACATTGTTTAGATTAGCGATTAGTAGACTTACCTTGATAAGCTCGGCTGTGCTTGTGAATAGTCATTTACATATGTGTATTTTAGACACTGCTTATTGTGTCTGAGTGCTGTTGAAGGTGTGAAATCCTTCTGTTATTTATTCTGTCAATTTTGCTGCTGAATCCTGTATTTCAAGGATTGATTTTCGACGATAAATTATCATCGCTGTTAAAGAACGGTCTCATTGTTTACAACTGATCTTGCATAAAATCCTCGAACCCCGATCTACGTAACATAATTGTTACTTCTTGAATGTAGTCTATATTACGTTATCCTTTTTGCAAATAAATAACTCTATTATATACGTTAGCAGCGTATCTGATTCTGCAACTGAATAAGGCAAAATAGCTTTTAAAAAATCATAACATTAAAAATAATTCTGGATTCTGAGAACGATAAAATATCCAGCCATTTTAAAAATCAAAAACGTTTTATTCCACAAAAACAAAAACAATACTAACAATTGCCAAAATACAGAAGCAAAACTTTTGCTTAGTATTTACATTAGATTACAGTGAATACGCACAAGATGTCATGAATTAATCCAAAAATAAACTCTGAAGATATGAGACAGTCTATTCAAATAAAAACAAAACATGAGTTTTTCATTTCGGATTAAAATTATTCTTGTGGTCATTGGAAAAATTAATGGTGGATAGTTTATTTGTTCTCTAATTAGAACAATTGTCTATTTTCTATATTTCTAAAAATTTATTTATCTTATTTTTAAAGAGGAAAATTATTGTTTTTATCTTCTATTTTTTTAATAATTTGTTTGCTATTTTTTTTAGGTACAAACGATTGTTTATCTTCTAAATTTTTGACAATTTATTTGCCTTATTTTTTAGATGCAAACGATTAATTACCTTCTAAATTTTTAACAATTTATTTACCTTATTTTAGATGCAAACAACTACTCTATCCCTTTCCTTTTTTTTTTTTTTTTTTTTTTTGTGATTTTACATTCTTTGACATAAGTTTTTGAAGCTATTTTATAATACAGTTTAAAAATGTGTTCAGACAATTTCGAATCTTTCTTGCGCATATTGTCTATCTCTTTCTATTATTGTTTAGTTCTTAAATTTTAAAATTAATGCGATTCGTATCACATGCAGTCCTTATTACAATAAACTTTGTTTTGTTTAACTTGATGTCGCATTTAATTGCCGTTCCTAAAAGCGAGTAATTACTTTTAATAAAAAAATTTTTTCCCCTCAAAAGTTTTGAAATGTAATTCATTATTTGCTCATTATGCTGCAATTTCATCTATCATTTATTTAATCAGGCACAATTAACTTTTCCTACAAACTTATGATTTAATGATCAATTTGTTTATTTTTCCGGGTTTCGTACATCTAAAGTCAACCAGGAAATTTGTCTTTTACTTCAGCAAACTGCAATGAGGAAATTTTTTTAAAACAGTTAATATACTTTTTTAAAAAACAGTTAATGTACTCTTTTACTGTTCGATTAGTTAGATTTTCTGGATTACTCTATTTTTAAAATGGTATTTTAACCGAAATATTAATTAAGAACATGTTTTTGAATAACAAATAGGTTCGTGAACGAAATGTTTAAAAAAATTTTCAAATTTAATGTGAAGGAATTGTAAGGCTGTTGTTTTTTGGGGGAAACAAAAAAAATTGATCTGAAATGGCGTTGTATTTAAAAGTAAAAACTCCAAGTAATAAGTTTTTCTCATAAAATAATAGTAGTCTAAATTTTCGAAATTTTTTTCGAGTATTTCATTGTATTGTTCAAATATCCAATGATGAGAGGTTAAAGTTCAACAGATCCGGGCACTTTGGTCATCCCTCCAACGGCTATTGTATTGTTGGAGTACATTATTATTTTTACTAAGTAATAAGCAAGCATATATGCCAATAATATAAATTTTATAATATCGTCTGAATTCGCATTCGTATTCGAATTCTGAGATATTTTTAATGAGTTATAACGGAATTTTTATTAGATTATTCGTTATTTCTTTAAAGTTTCAAATGTTTAGATTATAACATTTCTCTTTTTCTTAGGCTTAGGGGGGGAAAAGAGCTTTTATTTTATTTATTTATTGGAAAATGTATAAAATTTAAACATGGTTTTACAAATTAAAGATTTTTTAAACAGAATTTCAACAGATAATATCTTTTTTTTTTCCAACATAGGGATTTTTTAAAAGAGAAATTAATCATTAATCATTAGAATTCCGTGAATTTACATCTGTCCTTACAAAAAAAAGGGGGGGGAAAGGATGGTATACTATAAAATAAAATTTTTTTTAAAGGAATTACATTCTAAATTTCTGCATTGTATAAATATCCTATCAAAAAAATTTTTTTTCTTGAAAATGTTATAACGCTTTTAAATAATAACAATAATAAATTGAATCTATTTATTTATATTTTCATTTTAGAACAGCTGATATAATGAAAAAATGTTAAAAGCATCTGTAAAAGCAGAAAAAGGAATAATAATAAAATTTGAAAACAATTCAAACATTTAAATTTATGAATATTCAATAAAAACATATATACTACAAATTCACAAAAATTGTAGACAGCCTTACTCAAAGATTTTACATATAAAAACGGAAAAAAAATGTTTTTATACAACGTGTGGTTATTTTTTCCTATGATCTATTTTATTTAAAATGTTTTGGTTTCAAATTGAATACTATACAACTATAATTGCTTCTTCCCCAAATGTATAATAGATTTACTACTGCTACTACTTCTACTTTTATTTATTGCTAATGGGTTGACAAACAACGGCTCGCGAGCCACATGTGGCTCTTTGTATAGATGATTGTGGCTCTTCAAACTCTTCTAGTTAAATGAATTATTAAAAACAATTACAGGTAGACCTCCATTTTACGAACCTCTATCTAGTGATTTCTTTCTATTTTGCGGACTTTTTCCTGCAATCCAGAACATTTTATTATTTTCTTCGTAAAATAACTTCCTAACAGCGACATGCATTTTCTATTTAACGAACTTTTTCTTTAGTGATTCGATTTTTTTTCTCCCTATTTTTAAAATATTTCTCTGCATTTCAAATTATTCTCTCTTTTAACTCATTTTATGCTGATCAATGGCCTCGAACTGGTTTTGCCACATGCCTAACTCACCTAGAGCAACAAAATTGCCATAATTTTTCAAATAGATAACTGAAATTTAAATTAACGGATTTTATTAGCAATTAAATTTAGGGATGCACATGGTAATGGATGCTTAAAATTATTGGTTATAAAATAACATGTGTTTAAAATTACTTGTAGGTTTAAAATTAGAAAATGTTATTAAAATTCATTACTTTTAATAAAAAATTATTTTTTAAATTTGAAAATGCTGTGTCTTCTGGACAACGTATTTTTTCCCCTTGTTTTCCTTGCAGATTTCACTTTGATGTGTAAAATTTACAAAAGGAATAAATATTAATTTACAAAAAAAGTGCGAATAATTACTTTTTAAAATATATAGTGTTAAGAAGTTAAAATTTGTTTTATCTGGTTTCTAAAGTACATTAAAAGATGAATTTCTATTTAACGCATTTTCCATTTCACGAACTTTCTTTTCCCCGAGATTTAGCGACTTCGTTAAATTACGATATACGACTGTGTATCTACTAAAATTGTTTTCTCCATCTTATTTATAGTTATTCTATTGAAAAGATTTACCTTATTTGAGTCGAAAATTAAACATTTGACCGGCTTAAGGTTTAAGTATTAAATTCTTTTTCACAGACAAAGTGTATTGAGAGTCAGTGAAAGTATTAAAATTAGCTATAAAACAGTAAAAATTTCATTTATCGGAAGAAATGCCACCAAGGAAAGACACTTTTTTTAAGTGATTTCCGCCAATGTCTCACGGCGTACATGAGTTCGGGAGTACTTTTGAATGTGAGTAAGAGATATACATAAACCCCAACAGATGTACAAAAACACGTTCCATATTTTTTTACATGTTTTAGAGTCAATAAAAAGAGTTGAAATGACTCATGTCCGAATAATCAGTGGCGTAACGTACACCCCCGCAGGGCTCTAGGGCCCCCAAAGCCTGAGCGATGCCACGTACGTAAGATCCAGCTTGGGGCCAAAAACCTGGCTTTGCAGGGGGGTTCTAATATTCTCCGTTACGCCACTGCGAGTAATCAAAGTCAATTTTAATTGCTAGTGTAAACATGACATTTCAGAATTAAGTTCTTACAGTTTTATTCGTAGGAAAAATTTTTCATGAATTTAAATTTTAAAATTCTTCTTCTATTTTATTATTCATTTCTAATTTAAAAGAGGGATTACAGATAATAGTAACTTTACAAGTTTTTTCCCACCAATAAATTTTTATGAACCATTTATTTTAAAATGTGAATTATATTAAATACAAAAATACAAATAATCTTTAGAAAATCTGAATCCTAAAAATAATTGCTGAAAACTTTTTCGTTTTATTTTCCTGTTTAAAATCTAAACCTCATGATATAAATTCAAATATATCGAAATCTATATGTATCCTTGAATGTATAAAAGACTTTCTAAACATTAGCACGATTCCTTTCTTTGACCTATTAGAAAACTAAGCAAGAATAATCAAAGACTAAAGCCGCGCCCATCGAGCCACGCCTCCTGTCGTGTTTTCTATCAGGAGGCGTGGCTTGTTACTTGTGAAGTTTGCGTGACGTGTAGGTGGCGTGACGGTTTTTCCTAATGCGCGAAACCCGTTATTTTACGTTGTTTACCAGATAAGGCGGTTGTTGGATCAGATATGACTGTGAAAACGTTATATCAGAGCCATTGCTTTTCCATTCGTAACTTATTTGAGCGACATTTTGTAAATAAATACTGTTATCAAGGGCTTTGTTTTATACAATAGCGTGTATGTCAGAAAGGCAGACGGGGAAAAAATGCAGCTATTTTTTAAAGGAGCATTATTGATAAAAATAAAATGATTTTAATAGCAATGTTTTCGATGGACAATATTTTAATTTATGGGAGAATTTTGTTCTTTTTAAATCAATTTTTAATGCATTTAATAGACACGTTTTTTTATTTAATACATTTTCTTTTTCAGTGCTCTGCAAGCTTTTTCTCAAGCACTTATTGCATACATATATTATTAAATTTTCATTTTTCATAACCTCATAAAAGTCCATTTTAATATAAAGTAATTTAGTTTAACAAAGGGCAAGAGTCATAACGTTACAGTCACTCAAACATCTAATAAAGAGGTTATAAAGCTCGATAGAGCTAGACACACACTCTGATCATCCCACCAACGATTATTTAATACATGTGAAGAAATTGATAATTTTTTTATTTATTTGAGGAAATATTTATAAAAATTATTTTTGAAAAAGATTTTCTAATATTCAAATGATCGTCTAATTCTGTAAAAACAGAACATTTTGTTTTTAAATGGATGAAAAAACATGTGTAAGCATGTTTCTTTTTTTAATATCACAAAATCTTTACGATTAATGTTAAAAACTTACTGTTAGTCCGATTTTATTAGTAAAAAGTATTAAATAAAAGGCATATACGTTTCAGAGCCTGAGAAATATTTTTTATAAAACTATACTTAAATATTTTAATTATATGAGTTACGTTATAAATTTTTTTTAGTGAATAATGCAAGTATTGTCAAGTTATGTTCGATGAGTAAGATAATATAAAAAGCCATTAAATAATTCATGAAATGTAAGGCTTATAATTTTTTAAGTAAAATGATAACAAAACAGAGTTATGAAAAACAAATTAGAGGTAGGTAAGTAGGACAAATATGTATGCATTTAGAATATTATCAACTTACAAGATAATTTTGATAATTTAAGCCGTAAATTCATAACTTTTGTAGCAAAGCAACAAGTTATAACTTCTTGAGTTTTATAAAATAAGAATTAATTAGCTTTATCTTTAGATATATATTTATGTTTCGTATTTAAAGTAGGATATTTAAACGCACATATTCCATTTATCATATTTCATGAATTTAAGAGAATTAGAGTTTGTTCCTACTTTTAGACATAGATGGCGCTACATGTCTGTTAAATCTTTTCTGGTTTTCAAAATGTTTTCTTTTATTCCTGAAGAAATTTGGCTCTGCTTGGGGGAAAAGGAAGAAAATTAACTCTTGTCTCAAATGATACAAATATTACCTGAATGGGAAAATTTTTAAAAAAAATTCGGAAATATTTTCTAAGTTCTGTATGTTTGTGTGGTTTGAAAGAATTTTCTTCATTTGAAAACAAATTTATTTTTTTTGTATACATTTTACACTATTTTATAAAACTCTCTAAATTGATTTGTTGTATGTATTATTATTAACCATATATTAATTTTAGTTATCTTCGTTTTCAGGAAACCTGAATAGTTTTTGTTGGTTTTGTATGCGAAATTTTCACAGAATAATTTTTTTCGAAATAATATTCATCTCGGTATAATTTTACTTGGATAAAGTGTATGTGTATATTTTAGCTTAATAATATCACTTTTACAATATTTTAAATGATTTTATTTAGACAGATCTTGATAACATCAAGTACATTTTGTATAACTGTTACATTTTACCTGTGATAAAAAAATCAATTAACTTTCTAAAGTGACTTATAAAAAAAATTAAAGGCAAAATTATTTGATGGAATGATACAAAGTACAAAATTATATAAAGAATCATTCTTTAACTCTTTAGATTTTTTTTTTTGCACTAAAAAAATACATCACTTTTTTTAAAAAAAAAATCTTTTAACCTTCATTAATTAATTATTTTAAGTAAATCATATTTAAAAAAAAACTGCAAAACTAATTAAAGAAAGTAATTGTTTGAAAGAAAAGCTATGAAGTGTAACTGATACAAATTTGAAATGTGTTTATCTTACGTTATTTCTTTATCACAACGGTTTTTTCCCTTTTATAGAACATAAAAAATAGAAAATGTGTCATATTCTATACTTTTTATAAACTTATATACCGTTAAATCGAAAACTACTCAGCCATTTCGTTGGTGATTATCAAGTATAACTATATTTTGTTTTACGTATAATTTAAGAGCAGCAGAACATTGTTTGCCTGTTCGTAAAAAGGAAAATCATACTTTGACCTACTGAAAACATGATTATTGGTTTAAAAAAATGTTTGTATTAACATGTAGAGAGGGGGACATATCGATGAGTTTCTTATTTTTTTAATATTGAAATTGTCCAAAGGGGACGTCCTAATTGGTATCAATTTCTCCCAGTCCATGGTCCTGTTTATTTAACAGTATTGACTGTATTGGCATTCGTCAGAATATGAGATTAATAGTTCCTTTAACGTTTTGTGTTACATATGTACCTATACTGTGGCGTAACGGAGAATATTAGGGCTCCCTGCAAAGTTAGGTTTTGCCTTTGATATTTTATAAATTGGTTTAACACATACTTGGCCTCAGTCAACCTTTGAGCCCCATATATACATACATTTATATATATATATATATATATATATATATATATATATATGTGTGTGTGTGTGTGTTTCTGAGTGTGTGTGTAAGGGTAATTAAATGAGATCAAAAATTAAATTCCCTATATAACACTTAACTTTTATTTTCCGCGTTATAATCTTCAAGCCTTAAATTAAACACCCAATTATTTCTCCGAACAAAACACTTCTAATCCCAGATCATTAATTTTTACGGCCCCATATGTGTGTGTCATCCTTAACTTTTAAGTATAACCCTTAACTAAGAAAAGTACTTAACACATCTGGACATAAGCGATTAAGCTACTTAGACTTTACTTGGCTCCGTTTTCTCTCAGTATAAGGTCTGTCGATTGCTCGCTGAATAAGACCGTTTTTAAAAAAGCTTGTTGTTGACTTGAAGCATGATATATTTTTATATATTTCTAATTATGCTTCTTAGAATCCGGTTTTTATCTTTTAGCTTTGTGGGTTGTATAATTTTGTCTTATATTTTATATTTCATTTTATTATACTATATATATATATATATATTATACTTATTCCCGAATTATATATGATTTATTCTTCGAGGAAGATTTTTATAAATTTCTTGCGCAGAAAAATTTCTAATTGTTTAAAATTAAAATGAGTTTCAACAAATCAGAATATTTAAAGCAATGGTGATGATTGTATCTATCATAATATATTAAATATTCAAAGCGTCGAGCTGAAATTGAATACTTTTTAATTAAAATTTATTCTGAATATTAATATTTTAAATTATAAACGCATCGCAATAAAAAAAAGCGTAAATTACATTTTAAAATTTTTTGAATCTAACCATAGTTCATTTAAAATATTTCATTCACCTTAAGAGCACAAATGCAACGAAAAAAAATTTTCAAACTTTGACGAAAAAATCTGACATGGAGTATATGCCATTCTTTCATAGAATGATTAAATAAATACAAAGTAATGGCAATTCATTGCAATATCAAAATCATTTGAACTCAAAACAAGCCTAAAAGGAAGTCAAATTAAGAAAACATAATTTTAAAATCCGGCGGGGGGGGGGGTTGATAATGATTTTGCAGTTGCTATAAAGCTCTGTAGAATTTGACCTAATTTTTGGAGATGGCTTGTAACATATAAAGCGAGACGTAAAACATCAATTGACAGAAAAGGAGAATACTTTTTAAGCTTTACTTCAATCCAGTGCTTCATTTTTTGTAATATATTTCTAAAAATTAAATTCAGCAGAGAATAGAAAACATGCGTGATAGCACAAACAAGTTTTCTTATTTATATATTTGATTTATTATTTAATAATTAATTAATTATCATGATGTTTTGCATATTAATCAATTTCACGTGAAATTCTTAGTAGTTAATGTTTAGTATTGCTGTACGACCTCAGTATGAGAAAGTAGAAGATAAAATGGTGCAAGGTGAATTATATCAACGGTGTATAACATTGACTACATAATGATGAATATCATATAGTATTTGTTTGAAAATCTGTCATATTTCATTGATTCGCATTTTTTTTATATAAATGTACTTTATCAAGTGATATGATAGAATTAAACTAATATGTAACATAATTATATATTCAGGCATCATTTCAAGTATTGTTAGTAATGTTTTTTTAAAAAGAATGTCCTTTTTTTTATAATGTTCATAAGGTATGAAATCCATAAGAAAGGCATATCTTATCATAATTTTATTATACTTATATATATGAATTCTTTTATCATTTTTAAATTTTTTCATCTAAAAAAGGAAAAAAAGCAATTTTAGAAAATACTTGCAATGAGAGATATAAATGATATTTAAAAAATCATTTCTGAAACCTATATTTCCACTCATGTATTTCTATCTCCTTCTATTTTTTAGAATTTTTTGAAAAATTATAATATCACGCATCTCTTAAAGAAAATCATTTCTTTTTCTTTACTTGTATCTTTTCTTGTATTCTTATATAATATCTGGTTTACCTTTAAAAAAAAATTTTTTTTTCTTAATTTAATTTTTAAGAAGAAATAGTAAAACAGATGACAAAAAGTTACCAGAGTGAAATCATTTGTTTTGATTTGGGCAAATCAGTGTTTAAATGAGGCGTAAGAGAATTTATTTTTTTTTCTTAAAAGATTTTTACTTAAGGTATTTTTTTAAAGTGTAAAACAGTATGAAAATTCTATACAAAAATTTGCAACGAGCAGTTTTAGCCACAAATGGACTATGCTATTTTTGAAATGCACTCAGACCTTCATTTTACGAACTTTTATTTTGCGAACTTTTCCCTGCAACAAAGAACATTTCAATATTTTCTTCATAAAATAGCCTCCAAATAACGAAGACATTTTCTATTTATCGAACTTTTTCTCTTGTAACTCGATTTTTTATCTCTCCTTTTTTGAAATTTTTTTTGGGCAGTTCAAATTATTCTCTCTTTTAACAAACTGTATAGTGATCAGTGACCTTGAAATGGTTTTACCAGGCGCCTTACTCGCCTAGAATAAAAAAGTTGCCGTAATTTTTCAAACAAAAACTCAATAAAGCTAACAGACTTCATCAATAATTAAACTTAAAGTTGTATGTTGTAATGTATGCTTAAAATTATTGGCTATAAAATAATGTATGTTTATTACTTGTAGGCTTAAAATTAGAAAATGTCAGTAAAATTCATTAACTTTAAAATAAAACTATTTTTTATAGTTGAAAATACAGTGTATTCCTGGATAAAGTCCCCCCCCCTTGTTTTCTTTTTGATGAGGTAAGATATATAAAATAGATATTAATTTACAAACAAAAGCGTGACTAATTACATTTTTAAATATATATTGTGTTCTTAAATTTAAAATTTGTTTTATGTGGTTTCTAAAGTATATTAAAATATGAAACTAACTCTATTTAACGAATTTTCCAAATAATGAAGTTTTTTTGGTGGAGGGGGGGGGGGTGAATTAACCGACTTCATGAAATAAAGGTCCAACTGCATATATAATGCACAAACGTGTATGTAATTATAAATTTATATAAATTATAAATTTTTCCATTGTAGATATATTATATACATTAATAAGGTTAAATAATATATTGCATTTCACTGCATGGTTGAACTGAACTGCTGCATGTAGGAAATAAATATTTGCACCCGGGTTTTAACCTGTGTTATACAACTTTAACTTGAAAAGTGTTCAGGTGCGAGATAATTTATTTGTAGCTGATACAATTGCCTCTTGATGGCTAGTATCCCATTTGCTTGTATCTTAAGGTTGTTTTCGGCTAATGGACTCAAATTCGGAATATTTTTTCAGTATAAAAGTACTCAAACATTAATATTATATTCTGGCTTCACTATCCTGTAGAGCATAGGTTCCCAAACATTTTAGCTTCATAGACCCCTTGACAGGTTTTTCAGTTTGGGGTAGACCCCCTACTTACCTAATATGAAATTTGTGCAAATTTATCAACGTAAATGTGTTTTTAACAGCAGATATAGAGTTATTTACTTTTAAAGATTAAAACTTATAACTGTAGTGAAGTATAGAAGAGTTTAAAACTTAAGAAAATGCACGTTAGTTAATTTAATTAGTTAGTTAATTAAATTAAAGTTTAATTAATGCATAAAATAACTGAGCAACATACAAATGCTTTTAGAGGGAGTGCGGAATCTGGGGATGCAATAATAAATTTTCAACATTTGGCATCAATGTTATCAGGTTTTAACACTCAATATATTTCCTCGGTTAATAGTGTCCAGTATTATCTTCTTTCTTTTTTGTTTTGGAGATTGACAAGCGCACTGAAATTCCTTTCAATCGGAAAAACAATTAAAAAATTTCTCAAGATATTCCATAATATGGAATAAATAATAGGTATATATATTTAAAGCTAAAATTGTTGACATCGTTTGTAAACTTTACTTTAAGATCTTCGTTAGTGCATATTCCTAGAGCTTAATTCTTATAATCTGACATTTTTTTTCAAAGTGACCATATAAATTCATTATCTACTGGGGTACTACAATAGTCAAAACATTCTCAAACCTAGTTTTAAAATCTAAAATAGGGCATTTAAATGTTGGCGACGTTCAACATTATGCTCCTTTAGCTTAATTCTGGCAAGAAATGCTGAAATGGAATTTGTTTTAATAAAATTTATGCTGTCGCCTTGTTACTGCAATTAAACCTCATTAAATTTAGTAAATAAATCTGTTAAATAGGTAAGTCTAGTTTTCACTCGATTAAATTTCCTTTTAATATTAGTCACGATCTGGTTTGATGAGAGCCACTATCGTGGACCCCCATTTTCATCTCATGGACCCCCAAATTATTTTTTGACTGTCGTGGACCCCTTGCAGATCGTCATAGACCACTTTGGGAATCACTGCTGTAGAAAATCAATTATTTCATCAAACTACTCATTTTTATCCGAGTTGACACATTTTTTCTACTATACCATATTGCTAAATGAGCTATCCCTTACATGTTAAAGTGAAAAACTAATTATTTATGAAATAGTTTGGAATTTTAAAAACACTATACTATAAACAAATGCTTGAGATACAATATCATACATTTTTATAAAAATTAATGCATTTTTTCTTTCCGAAAATGTGCTCCGTGTTAAGTGTACACTCTTGTGCATATGGCGAAAACAGCCTTAAAGTATTAGTAACTATTAATCTTCCTTCAGTACTGAGTTGTTATTTGTTTACGTATATATGCAGCATTTTGATCATTAGTAAAAAAAAAGTAAATAAATAAAGAGTGTAAGATCTATTTTTAGTACTTCATTACATAATTTACTGCAGATCAATATTCCAACATTAGTCTTGAAACATAAAATTACACAACAGTTTCGATTTTTTCTCAGACGGTATTTTCAGTTCGTTTCTTTCTTTTACCGTTCCCATTCATTGATTTTATATGTGTATTTTTATAACTTTCATGTATTATTCATACTTCATGATATTTCTGTACAAAAAAGGGGTATTTTGAAAAATATTTATTTTGCTATCTAAAACTGGTAAGTTTTGCTTGTTTTGGTTGAATGTATCATGTGTCATTGAGTTGAGATGATTGTTGGAATCAATAAAATACAAACTTGTGATGACAAAATGATTTAATTTATTTTTTCTCAACAAATGGACATTCGAAAATGTTATTCAAGAAATACTTACCACTTATAAAAAAATCATACATTTGTATAAAAGAGACAAAAATTAATAAGGGGGGGACAGTATTAGAGGGGGGGGAATGTTTTCCAAGAGATTTATCTTGTTTTTCTTATTATTTTATTGGGGGAAATTAATTTTTCCTCTCTTTTTTTCTTCTGAATTTTATGCACACAGAATGGAATTAAAAAACATTTCTTTCAATTATCATCCTTTTTTGTTTTTTAAATTAAGTTATTTATTTTTAACAGTAATTATCTAACGTTATTATTATCATTTTGACTATCAAAATACATTTCAATGTATTCTGAGCTTTCAATTTCAATAAAATATTTTATAGAAATATAAATGCTGTAGAGTAATTTTTAGTTTCACTAAAATATAGTTTCAAAGTCTGAATGTTAATTAAATAAAAATTCATTTGATGAATTGCTTTTTTATATTTATTCCTATTTTCTCTGACATTCCTTCACTGTTATTCTTAGTTGCCACAGAATGTAAAGATAAAAAATACTTCACAGTTAAAAAATAATAAATAAACGTACTTAATATTGTAATTTTTTCCTTCTTATGAACGCTTAAGGCTCGGCAAAACAAATTAATCACAAAATCGCTTTAAAATTCTTCTCTTTTCTAATCCTATTGCTAATAGACCATAATCCTAGCAATGTCATTCGAAAACATCTCGAGCATTATTTTTAATCACATCGCGCATTAAATATATCATCTATTTCTTCTTGAAGCTCGCGTCAGAATTCCTCTAATATTACCTTTCGTGCTCACAATTCCCAATTTTTAATCAGTTTTTTTCAGCGCGCTTATTACTCATCCTTTAAGGTATTATCAACAACAAAAACGAAATAAGTCTTTTTATAATCTAAAAAAGAAGGGCAAAAAAAAAAAAAAAGCAAGAGAAAAAAAAAATGGGTACTTCAAAGACAGAACACAAAGCTGGTCTATTGCAAAAGTGTTAAGCTGAGGTCTCCGCTAATCAAGCGTAACGATTAAGCCTACTTCTTTTATTAAATGGATTCATATTAAAGACCTATTCACTAAGGTGGGCCAGAAAAAAGAATTTTTTTTTTTTTTATGTAATAGAAAAAGAGTGTAGAGAATTTCCAAGATTTTTTTAATAGCCAAAGAGCGAAGAGAATTTCGCACGACGGAATTTTTAATTTCCCGCTTCGGAACTTTAGAAGAATGGAGTTGGAAGTTGAGGTTAACAACACGATCCATCAGAGAACGCAGCCATTTTCATCAATTCTTGTGGTTCTTTTCCATCATAAGGCTCCGCAGGAGTCGACCTGAAAGTGTAAAAAAAATAAATAAATAATGGTAAAAGTAGTAGTAGCAGCTGGTATGGAAGGTCATTTAATGAGCAAAAGTTGCATTGAGTTCAGCAAGGCAGAGGGGGGGGGGGGAATGGTCGGTTGGTGTTTAATTTTGTTTTAATTTGCGATGTTTAATTTTAGTTTCACATTAAAAATGATAGTGAACTCGTTGAAAGGTCGTTTCGATATGGCTGTGGCCGGTTGTTTTTCTGTTTATTTTTGCGGAGGGTTGTAAAAAGTTAAGACTGACACTGATCCGGAATGATTAATGGTTTTTTTAAAACTTGTTTGTAGTCGTTCGTATGGCATGTTGTGATTTGTTTGCTAATGGAGGCAATGAAAAATTGTTTGGATCGGGCAAAATGTTAATGTAGTTTTATTATGGGGGTATGATTCAATCTTTCATATTTCTCGTGTTGGGCTGACTTGACTTTTTCTTAATATTTGACAAATATAAGTCGATTGTGCGTCTTTAGACGAATCGTAATGTTTTTGATTTTTATACAAACTTTCAAATCTTAACAACGTAAACTTACCGTTGTATTAAGACATCCGACTACGTTCGGAACCATGATTTTTCAAATGCGTACAAACAAATATATTTTTAACATTTAGGCTCATTTATATCGAATAGAATACACGTGTAAAGTTATTGTAAGAATATTATTACAGATAAAAATTATTTAAACGTAATATTTTGGCAAAAAATGAGCATAGAATTATTTATTTTCCAAATATTCTTTTCTTATGGAAAATGCTTCTGTAATAATAATATTTCGCCTATATATAGCTATCCGTATTTTAATACATCAGAGTGGAGAAATTTTAACAGAAAAACTCTGATCATAATATTTTAATTGGTAGTAACTCTGAAAATAATGTGAATTTTTCAAAAGACGTAGTTCAGGTACTATGTAATTGCCAACATTAAAAAACTGAATTAATATTCTTGATTGAAATACATACTTTGGTAAATATTTTTATTGGAGACAATTTAGTGATCTAGTCTGGTTGACACATTTTCAAATTTTCCACGAGGTCTTTCAGAGTCTGTAAAACGGGAAATTTTAACATAAGATGAAAGGGTCCTTCGCTGACCCCTTGGAAAGGCGTTGCGGAGCCCCGGGGGAGGGGGGTCCGCGGACCACAGTTTAAGAACCGCTGCTTAAACGGATATGTGCTTTCCCCCTCTCTCTTACCCCTTAAACTATTACCGGAAGTACAAAAAATTGTTTCTTAAAATAAAGGGGGGGGGGAGAATGTTATATAACATATATATATATAATACTATATGTTCTGTTTTATGTTTGTAAAAATTCTGAAAGAATGCCTTTCGTTTCGATATTCTAATTATAAAATCGAATGTAATAATGTATTATCTTCATTTCAAATTGATTTACATAATGGTCCATTTATTTTGCTGAATGGAGAACTGTTCAATTTCTTGTAAAGGATTTCTATTAATAGAAGAAAAATACAATATTTCATCATATTTAATGAAGGGATTTTATTAAGTATTGGAATTATTTTTCAAAATGTCATTAATTTCTGAAATACAAAAACAGATTTTCTAACTATAACTTTAAAAGCTTTGTAAAAGTGTTACAATCCTTTTACAAAATATAGAAAAAGATAAATAACGCATAGGCTAATGAATATGTTTTATGTTTTCAAGACAGAAAATGCTGCATTTTTCAAACAAAAAATAAATAAATAAATTGTATATTATATAAAAAAAATGTATTTTTAACACTTAAAACTATATTTCATACTAAAATATTAGAAGAAATAGCTTATTTAACCCTCAATAGGGATCAGAATGATGTATAAACTGTATCTAAACTATATTAGAATTTCTTAGTCTTAATTCACAAAGAAACGAAATGCTGTTTTTACTAATAAAATATCTACCCAAATTCCTCTAATTCTTAAAAGCAATTTCTATTTAAACTGTTTTAAAATAATCGAGCAAGAGCAATTATAAAACTGAATTACTGATTTATAAAAGATATCCAATGTCTTGAATCCAATACAGAAAATATATATATATATATATTTAAATTTATAAATGATAATAAAAAAAATGCAATGCCATTATTTACTTAGATCAACATTTTTCATAACAGAAAGTGGTGTATGAATTCTAAATTTCCACTCGATCCCCGCTGACATTTTTTAAAAAAGGGATGATCATACGTGCGTGTAACTCACGTGACACAGTCGCCGGTTCCACCACTGTGGTTACTATAGCAGCCGGCACCAAACAACAGAACGACGCGCACGATAGAGTTCGCGAACCTCCTTCGTCTTCAACTTCGCTTTGACGATTCTTTGATTCGATTAAACGTCTACGCGATGAAAAGACCGCTGAATGATATTTCAATACACTCGCGAACCCAGTGAGATTTTGTATTGCTCCATGTAAAGTCAAGGATTACGAAAGCTTTCAAAGATTCGATTAGGTGAACAAATGTTTGAACTAAACTTAATCATTTGAGAATTTACTTTGAGAAGTTAAGAATTATTTTTTTTTTTTAAGAAATAAAAACATAATTAAAATTTTTTTGAATATTAAAGTTTTTAATGAGGTAAAATTGTGTGGAAAAAAGGTATTAATTATGGAATTTACAATTTGATCTGTTTATTTCCAAAGGGCAGACGATTTTGATTTCTGGTTGCTAGAACATTAAATTCTAAGAATTTTTCTTAAAAAAATATTTAGTGTGTAAACGAAAATATTATTCATAAAATTCAATAAACTATAACGTTTTTTTCATGCTTCATATTTTTGAAAAAAAAAAAAAAACATTGCTTTGATCATATAATTACAGAATGAAAAAAAAAATCATAAAAACAATAATTCAAAAAGAATATTATTTTGTGTAATTAATAACTGATAAGAATTACTCTGTCATACAGCATAACTGAATATACTAAAGAATAAATGTATGAAATATAATATCTAAAGAAACTAAAACCGCAGTTTGTATTTAGTGAATGGAATGAGATGCTAGGAATTTTTAAAAATCTGCATTCAGTTTCAACACCAAATGAAAAAAATTCAGAAGAAATCATTCAATATTATTTAGCCTTAATATTTGTTTCCCTATAAAACAAAAAATCTGATTTTGTTATTTTATTTTATTTTGAATTTAGTTTGATTAATTTAGTATTTACGAATTATACTGTAGACCCTTTTTGTCAAATCAAAAGACGTCGCCAAATGACGCGATATGCAGCCAATTTCGAACACTATAATAATAACGATGACAGTATTTGACGTTGTTTGAATTGGTGAAATTAGTCGATGGTATAATACGTAAATACCATTAATTGTTAGAAGAGCTAAATTTTCTACTGTATTTATTTTTTAGAATAGCGGTACGTACAAATGAGATAAATTTTAGTATGATTGCTCTTACAATGAAAATCTGATAGCAACAATATCAATTTCATTTTAATGTACTTCGCGTTTTGGTCCCTGGAATTGGTGGCATTCTATTGTTCTACACTTTATTTCTATGCAGATTTTGATTAGTTTAAAATTCATCTCCATGTAATGTTATACAGAATTACACTGAAATATATGTTATTGCTTTTTAAAACAAGCGAATAACAATCCCATAATTCTATTTCTTAACTCCCCCCCCCCCAAAACATTCTTATATATTTTTTAATGGATATATCAATAAGACTATTTTCAACAGCAAACATTCTTATCAAGGCAAAGGAAAATTCTAAACTTAATAAGTAGTATCATAAGAAGCCATAGAATCTCATGAATGCTTTCAGTCTCGTCTTCGTCAGTTATATTCGAAAAACAAGTGTTCCATCGATTGCAACACCATTCAACTCATCTCAAATTCTGGAATGTTAACGAAGGACAATATTAACCACTTGCATAAGGCCGATAAAAACTCTCCTTACCCCTTTGAGCCGCTAATTTATACCCACCATTGGTACTCCATACTGATTTAAAACGCCCTTGTATTGCAGATCAGCACCAACTTATGAATTTCATAGCAGGGGCATTTATATGTATGTATACATCAAACAAAATTTTCGCACGGTTGTTTTCAAAACCTAACCTTCTCACAATTCACTTAAAATTCACGTCGGCTCCCTTAAAGATGTACTAATTTTTGCAGCCCTTTGGAATATTTTAGAGTAAAACTCCTAGGCTGCGGACTGTTATTATTATTTGTGCTCCTGTTATTAAGCCTAATAATATAATAAACTCCTACTTGAATAGTGCCTATTAATGCTTTTCAGTTTCCGGTCACGTTCGGCCGAAGGAAAAATCTGATTGATTAGCAGAGGGGGGAAGGGATGTTAATGATGAAGAAACGGTGATGTACAAGTCAAGTTCTTGTTCCTGAAGCCTTATTGGTCTACTTAAAAGTTGAGTCTTGGGACAGCGACTGGCTGTGTGCATTTTTGATGAAGTGACAGCACTCTCGAATGTGGAGCTGGTCTATGATGTATTTGCTGAAATTCAGATGGTAATGAGTTGGTAAATGGCATGTATTTGGTATTTTTGTATGGGTGGCACATAGTTAAATTGGTAGCTAGCTATCGATGGCAAATAAGAGAACGAAATTCTTTGCTGTTAAGAAACATACGTATTAAGGGTTTTTTGATGTTGAAAAGATTCTGGAAAATATAAATAGTAATAATTATAAGTCGTTGGTCTATATCTTAATAATTATAAGTCAATGGTCCTCTTGTGAAGAAAGAAAAGTTTTGCAAGGTATTAGTGTACTTAAGAATTTGCTATAATAGTTTGCCTTAAATGTTATTTTAATTGATATGATATTATTGAATTAAGATACGTATGAAACAATTTATTGCTAAATCTTTTTTATAATTAAATAGTCTTAACAAGAAAATGCCCTTTTTAGAACATCTTAAAGAAAGATTTCTCAAAGATGTTTCAAAAAGGGCCAACATATATTTGAATTCCTCTTTTTTTAAGAAAAAAAAACCGAGCCTTTATTTTTTTAAAAAAGAAGTGAAAATTCCTTGTTTGATTTAACAACAAATAATTTTAATTATTACTAATGAATTTAAAATTAATTACTAATCATAATTAAGGTCCTTTTTATTGTCAGTAACATCGTACTAACGTCGATATTTTTAATTAACATAAGAATTTAATTATCAGATACATGTAATTTTTTCTTATTAGTTTCTTTTGTGAATTAAATTTATTGTTTGGAGTTGTTCTTTTTCGCAAGAATAAAAAGTATTCTTAGTGATTTATTTGTTCTGTTAAAACTTCATTTTTGTTTTCCTTTTTTTAGCAATATTTTCTTTTAAGACAATTCGTTTATTCTTGAATGGCTCACTCCTTATATAATTTTTAATTTAATTCGAATGTATATTTTTTCAAGTTCAAAAATATAAATAAAACTACTGCATTTTTTCATTTAATCATCAATTTAAATATTTTTAAAATTCCTTGTTTAAATTTTACACATTACATAAATAATGTTTCATTTCTTGCGTAAGGAATAAACAAAGAATAAATAAACCAAATAAACTATTGCGGGAAATCACGCACGTATTTTAGTGAACAATAAATTCATCACATTTTCAATTCATAAAAATAGTTCTATGTGTTATTCATAAAAATATAAATCGTAATAAATTTTTGCGTTTGAATTTAGTAACATTTTTCTGAGACCTAACTACTGGATTAAATTTAAACCACAAAGGTAGAGTTACCATGGAAACACGATGATTGTCATGACAACAAAATAGTTTCTTTACAGAGCTGTTCATTTTTATTTTTATTTCCTCTTTTTAAATCTCTCTTTGAATGTGTTATTTTAAAAGTATTAAGGAAATTTTAGCTTTTGTTGTACATATTATCCTTGTTCGGCGAAAAGAATGGAAAGGGTTAAATAAGGAAAAAATAAACCGAAGGAAAAGATAAGCTAAAGTATTCAAAAAGAAGAATGACTCAATCGCCAGCTTATATTGACTGCAAGAATTTCCATGCTTTGATGAAATGTGATTATTCGGTTCAAGGTGTAAGAGAGAAAATCCGATCAAAGGTTTCGGATAACAAATACATTTTATTTAAATCTTTAAGTAAACTTATAATGCTGATAATTGTACAAATTATGTATCACTTATTCTAATATGGGCTATTAATGCATAAATTCAGAGTTTTTCTCTGTTTTGGGTAAAAAAAATTTTAATAGAAGGTTGCAATCGCGCTTTTGTTGTTAATATCTGTAACTGACTCCCAAGCAGTAGAAGCGCCCTCTCGCAACCACATATCTTCAATAGAGGCCAGGCGAGGAGAGAGCATGGTCACTATGAAAAACCGTTCATGTCCTTTGCCCATTATTTTCGTTAACGATATGTGTACGCTAACGGAGACTTCATTGAATACAGGCCCGAATTGACCGCATCTAATTTAATCTTTTAACGTTCAACACTTTGCCACAGTGGTTCTCAAACTTTTTTTGTTGTGGTACACCATTAACAATTTCAAATTTAACGGCACACTAATAATAAAATAAGTTTAAAAGAATGTTACTTATGTATAATACACTATGTAAACTATTTTTGATAATAATTTTCACTGTTAAATAAAATAATACGCACGACAAAGGCAACAACATGTTTATTGAGTAATTATTTATAAATTAATTATAATAATACATTTTGAATGCGAAATTTGAGCTGGGTGATTTTTGATAATTTCGTTCTTAATGGGTCGTAAAAATGACAATACCACTCTTATTTCGTCACCTACATCTACAAATCTCGATTTTTTTTTTTCATTTTTCTTGTTAATGCTATAAAGATGTAGAAAATTGTAACAATATATTTAAAGTTTTTTTATGTGTAACATCTTTCCTCTCGATTTCTGGAGATTTGTGGGAGTGATTTCGTGAAAAGGGACGGAAATGCGTAACAGGAAGTTGGGGAAGCGCGCTATTCAGTGAAGTTCTGTTTTTTCTCCTTCATTCGGGAGGGGCTCCGTCCCCCCCCCCCTCCTGCGGTCTAGGCCGTGGGATCTTTACTTTTGTTTTCTCATTTTAGGATCAGAGAAGAAGCTAAGTCCTTTAGGCAGAGACGTGGTTAGATAATGACGAACGTGTTTCGATACCTGACTTCGATTGCTGCGTACAATTTAAACGACCGGGCCACAGAGCAGCTGGTGTTGCGATCTATCGCAAATAGAACACCTCATATGTTGTGGCTCCTCATATGGATATTTCTTATCGTCAAACAAGGGGACTGGGTATTGTTAGTCAAGATATTGGGGACATATGTGCGGCAAAATGCTTATTTGAAAATGGACAAACAGTGATTTCGATGGTCGTATACATTTCTCCGAATCAAACGGTTCAAAAAATTAAAGATTTCCTGCATTTTTTACTTTTACCATACACCGAAGGTGGTTCTGCTCTTTTTTTAAAAAAAAAAAAAACTATCACTCGCTTCCCATGATTTTGAGCGGTGATTTTAAAGTTAACTTCAGTTTGCTAGAAGCCGAGCCACTCATAGCTTTTTTGAATGATAAACTCAAGCTCGAAATAAACACAAATCGAAATATTTCGACAATTAACAATAGTACTGTTATTGACGCTATTTTTCAACGGTTTTTAAATACTTTGAAAACACAAGTATATGTGTCATATTTTATTTATCATAAATTATCATTACCGCTCTTCCCCAAATTGTGCAAGAATAATTATTTTTGATAAAAAATGCTTACTCCTTGTGTTAACTAAATAAAAATTTTCATTAAAGATATAATTATTCCATAGAAAATTATTTCCAATCATACTCCATTAATGTATTTCTGGATTTAAGTTGCTATTGCGAATTTACCACGATAACATGTCAGATGTTACACATCGTATGCGACTACTGAAAGGCTCGTTTCTTTTTTTAGCTATTATATATGGGATAATCTACTCTAATCTTAATCCAATATAAATTAATTGACTCTTCCGAATGTTTCGAAATTAAATCTTGAATATTACAGAGCGAAATTAGCAACGGCATAGTGAGCCCTGTATCCAAATTCCTTTGGGGCCCTTTCTTAGATATGAGAACCTTGTTAGCGGGACTGTTGTTACATATGTTGGGGCCCCTGTAGCTTGGGGGCCCCGTATCACTGATACGGCTGATACGGCGGTAGCTATGCCCCTGGAAATTAGTTTTTCCTCTTCATTCAAATTTAGTTTATATGCAGATGTATTCATCATCACAAATGAATTCCAATCAAATTTTTTTAATATCTAAATTTGGGAAGTAATGAATAACTCTCTCCCCTAGTGTAGACAAATGGTCGATAATAATTTTATGAATAGTTTATTTCTATAAAATGGCCGAACGGTTCCGGATTTTTTAATTTTTTCTTTCATAGAGTATAGTTAGTAATTTTCAAAAAAATTTGGTGGCATATAAAAGTGCCACAGTTAGTGGTAGAGAATCACTTCTGTATAAGGTTGAATTAAGATAAATGAAGAAAAGTTATTTCGAAATTATATAAATTTTGAAAATAGAAACCCAAAACTAATAATATTATTTTGTTATTTCTCATTCTAAATAAATCTTTTTCTCTTCCCTCCATTTACTTATGTAATTGGTTGAAATAGCAAATCAACCGTAAAAGAAGATTATAAATGATTCGGTTAGATCAATGGAATGAAGTAAGGGATAAGGTTCCTATTATCCTATAATTATATCCCTTTAATAATCTATTTATATAGAAACATCATTTCGGGACTATTGAATGGTATTAAGCTGATAAAGCAGTGCTGCACCTATAAGTAACCTGAAAAATAAACATGGGAAACTTATATAAGTTGATGTATGAAAGCTATATATATTCTTTATAAAAGATAAGGATTATTAATTTTTTCTCAAGCTTTTTTTGTGTGGGAAATGAGGTTAGGATACATCCTACGGATATAAAAAGTAACCACTGTAATATAAAATGGAGATGTTTTTAGAAAAATATGTTTAGATGCTGGTAAAATAAAGGGTTTGTTTTTATAATGCTTGGTATGGAACAAAATAATTCCTTTCAAATAAATGTTTGAATATGTTTTGAATGTTTCATATAATGGGAAAAGTTTCAAAAATGTATTGGGCCAATCATTTGAGTTGTATATCATTAAGAATAAGAGATATATAGATTTAAAATTTTCAAACTAACTTTGATGAAAATCGTAGAAAATTAAAAAAGACACAAATATTCTTTTTTTAAGAAGCAACGTGGAAACGTTCAGTTACATACAAAAATAAGTAAAATTATGATTAAAAAAAAATATAAGTATTAAAAGTAATACTTGTAATGAGAAATAATATTTTTAAATTACGCCCTTTTATTTTTAATAGTGAAATTTTGCTTAAAATTAAAGAAATGATTGTAGTTACACTCAATACAAAAACTGCATGCTTTTACCAACTTATCTCTGAATTAAATAATTCCATCTCAATAATATACCCTACAAAGACAAAAAAAAAAAAAAAAAAAAAAAAAAACCCTTGAGTACTACTATTTTTTTATTGCTTGACTTCTAAAACATATTTTATTTTTAGAAAGAAAAAAAAAGTTTTTACTTCATTACTATTATTAGGAAAAAAAGAAAAGTAAAAGTTTTTAGATTCAAAAATAGTTATTTAACTCAAATTCTGCTTTGAAACCCTTTTATGAAAAAAATTATATTTTTGATATCAACAGGAATTTTTTTTAAAAAAATTATTTTTTAAAATAAATGTAGCAGTTCTATATTGTCAAATTTAAGTATGAGTTTATGCTTCAAAAGAAATAAATAAAATTTAAATTCATTTTTCTTCAAAGTTATTTGGGCCATAGCAAACCATAATTATCTATAAATAATAATGACACATATTACACATCAGAAAGACCTTGCTTAGCTAGTTAAAAAAAAAAAAACTCATAAACCAATAGATACTCATTTAATCGATAATAATCATGCTTTAAACTTTAATGATTCTGTTGCCAACTGCAACTTAAGGAAATTGTTTTTGTTTCAGAAATCTAATAACAGTAATTTAAAATGGCTTAGTTTTCTATTCGAATCAAACGAATAGCAATATAAATAAAAAGAAAATGACTTCTAATCAATTAGTTCAATCAACGTAATGAGAAAAACAAGTTATACACATTCGCCTAAACAGACAAACAGTAATAAAGTTACAACTGTTAAAGATTTGTTAGTACAATAATGTCTTTCAAAAACTATTATAATTAAGATAATATCTACTTTTTAACGAAAATAGAAATTGAATACCTAGACGTGTTATTAGAAACCTTAGTGGTAATTAATCATTCTAAATTTTGCATCTGCTTTAAATAATTAATTAGGTATATGAGGAATTAGAATAGAAATAAATTATTTTTGAGAACCTTCTGTGGTTTGACAGCTGTTGGAACAATTTGGGAGTCTGTGAGAAGTAGCTAGATGTATATTCGCCCATTAATTTTTCAAGTGGTGGATTTCATTTTTATGTGCTTCTATTATTATGTAAATCATATTTACTTTTTAAAAAATAAATATTTATGTGTGTACACTTTTGTGCTTATAACAATAATAATAAAAGTTATTGAATTATTTGGATGTGTAATATAACTACTGATATTTTTCAAATACTTACCCTTATATTACTTATTTTTCTTAATTCCAAGGTCATCTTATGATGCTACAGCCTTAAAAAATATTAATTAGTAATGAAGGCACTGTGACTTTTAATGTGGATTTCACAAGAATTTTTTTTAACTGATTTTGATATTCCAAATTATCTTTTTATGCAATATTTTATGAAAAAAAAATTCATATTTTAAAACATTTGAGATATTTCTTAACCTGTCCCGGGTCCGGAACCCCCCCCCCCATAGGCCTTTTCCCCCCGATTGATTATAATCCTATGTATATAGTACGTAAAATTTAACTAAGTATTTGTTATTAAAAATTAATTTTATATTATTTATTATTAATTATTTTATTAATTAATATTTAATTAATTTTGTACTGCTTTTTGTTCTCGAAAATCGACAAAATCAGAAGAATATGTTGGGCGGCGTATTGGAACATGATACGAGAATGGTGGACTTTCAACCCTGGACCCCCTCCCCCCTGAAAAATTCCTGTGTGCTCCACTGTGCAGCCCCATTGGGGGAAAATATCTTTTTATTGAAAGACGCTGATGAAAATGAAAGATAAACGTTTTAAATACCTTCTGCAATAAGAATGGAATACAAATTTTCAATTTTTTTTATAAACACATTACAAATACAACGAAATAGTTTTTACTTAACAACAATAAAAGCAACACATTTTTTGCTTGTTTGCCTGAATTAATACTTGACGAGTCTGCGTTGAACAATTATATTTCTACATTTTATATAGACCATCTCTCTCTCTATTTATAAATTCTTTGGAGGGGGGGGGATTAATTACGTAATAAAAAAACCATTCATAAAACTGCTCTTAATTTTTTGAAAACTCTTGTAATACTAACATAAACTGTCCATTCTATTGAATTATAAAAATCAGAAATCTTTGATGATGAAAAATATGAACAAAGCGCAGCATCTTTCAATTTTCAGGTGTCAAAAAAAAAACCTTTTTAGTGTAAAAGATATATATGTATCAGTTCCTTGACAAATAAACTCAAACGAATATAAAACTTGACTTAATTAAGAAAATCTAGTGAAAAATAAGGAACAAAATAAACCGAAATAAAATGCAGACTCGATGAATTTGAGGACATTCTAAAATACTCTTTTATTACACATTATTTTACACACATTACTCTCTTATTTTATTACACATTATTAATATTACTTATTTATTTATCGTGTTTGATTATCTTCTTTTCACAGATAAAGTGTCACCTTTTAGAAAGCCCCAATTTTTTGTTAGAAAAAATTGATGACATTTCGACTAGATATAAAAATTCGATATTAATCTCAGGATAATATAGAAAAATACAATATTTTTAAAAGCATGTTGCTATGAGTTTTAATTCCATATCACTGAATATATTCTAAAATTGTTCTAGAATTTTTCCTCTGAAAGCTTCGTACAATTAAACAATATTTCGTCAGCTCTTTTAGCAATTTCTCTAACAACAATCTACAATCAGAAATTACCCTTTGTATTTCATTCTCTCAATCCAGATCCAAATCACTCATTTTAACGGTTACTAATTCATAATTCTGGCGCGGCCGATTGTCTGTAACAATCCAAAAGCACCTTATTCCCCTTCCCCCTCCTTCTCAACTCCTCCAATCAGCTTGCCTGTAACATGTACAATCACGCAATAGCTCCGTCAAAGCCTATTTGTAAAACCATAGCACAGAGCCTTCACTAATTTTGTAAGAGCAGTGGTATACGTCATATTGGCTTTCTTTTGCTTGATTTAAGCTACTGTTGCCACTACGGAGTATTTAATCTTTTATTTCACGTGATAGAAAAGATAGTGGAGGTTTTTCAAGAGGGTATAATTTGCTCTCTCTAATCATTAATTCTTTCCAAAAGCATGATCATTAGTAATGATTGAGATAATTTACTGTGTGATATATAAGAGTTGTAATTGATTTTTATCTTAAGCATTTTAATGCGAATCATTTTTCTATTGTTATAAGCAGACATTCCCCCCCCCCCCATCCGAGTTGAGATTTTTAGCACGTCAACCAAACGATAAGATGAGAACTTATTGTTTGGTGTTTCCATCTGTTTCTGTAATTGGAAAAATTTGCTGTTTCTATATTTAAAGATAAAAACGAAAATCAAATTTTCTATGAATTACATTCCTAGAAATAAGATAAAACTGACAATTCACTTTAAATATACAGCACACGTAGTTTTTTTTTTTAAATTTAAAATTTGAGATATTTAAATTTAAAAAAATTATTTTAAATTTTGAGTAGAAGAGCAATAGTATTATCTAATGATTCGGTATAGTTTAAAATATTAATTGAAATTTATTTATCCAAAATGAATAAGAGAATTTTTAAAAATTCAAGAATAAATACACAATTTAATGATAATAATAAAATTTTGTTACAGCCTTTTAGCTATTTTTGGAAACAGAACATTTTGTTGTGTAACATCTTTACTCTCGGTTGCTGGATATTTGTTGGAGTGATTTCGTGAAAAGGGACGGAAATGCGTAACAGGAAGTCGGGGGAAGCGCGCGCTGTTTGATTTGACCAATTCAGCGCCTTGGGGTGTCTCTTCGCTAGCCTCGTTTCGGGGTCCATCTGTAGTAGCAATTAAGACGCCCGCCTACCGCACATACCAGCAAGTCTTATTAGACTTCATCCAGAATAAACTTGTGATTCTTACGCTCAATTGTCAAAGTCTCAGGGCTCGTTGTGTGTGAAATCTGAGGATATATTTATATATGTGTAAACTAATTATATTTCCTGGTAAGGTCTGACAAAGCTCATCATTCTTTAAAAAAAATAGGAGTAAGTAATGTGGAATTATTTGAATAAATATTTAAGTGCTTATCATTTTCATACTTTGAGGTTAATTCCTGTCACTGTCAATATAACATTTTTAATTGTGATTAAAAAAGATTTCTCGATTTAAAAAAACTAAGTAAACGGGTATTTTTCTTGATTTTCTCTAATATTTCTAATTTTTAAGCATGCGCTTGACGGTGTCTCTTCGCTACCCTCGTCTGGGGGTCCAACTGTAGTAGCAATTAAGACGCCCGACTACCGTCCTTTTGGTGGTCGCATACATTTCTCCGAATCAAACAGTTAAAAAAATTAAAGATTTCCTGCATTTGTACTTTTTCCGTATATCGAAGGTGGTTCTTCTCTTTTAAAAAAAACTATCACTCGCTTCCCATGATTTAGAGTGGTGATTTTAACGTTAACTTCAGTTTGCCAGAAGCTGAGCCGCTCAGAGCTTTTCTGAAAGATGAACTCAAGCTCGAAATGAACACTAATCGAAATGTTTTGACAACTAATAGTGGTACTGTTATTGACACCGTTTTTCAACGATTTTTAAAAACTTTGAAATCACAAGTATATGTGTCATACTTTAGTCTTTATAAATCTATTGTCTCCGCTCTTCCCTAAATTGAACAATAATAAGTATTTTTCATAAAAAAAACTGCATTACTCCTTGTGTTAATTAAATAAAATTTTCATTAAAGATCTAATTATTCGATAGAAAATTATTTCCAGTCATAACCGATTCATATCTTTCAGGATTAAATTCACTATTGCGTATTTACCATGATAACAAGTCAGATGTTACACATCATATGCGACTATTGTATATATATAAGAGAGAGAGACTCGTTTTTTTTTCTTCTTTTTCTTTTTCTGTTCCACTTTTAAGTAGTATTGCTTCATTTTATATGCCCAGAAAAATTACATTTTTCAGTGTTAAAAAGGTATTTTTTTAAGCATATATATGAATTTTTATTTTTGAACTTATTGCTAATTAACTAGGTAGAAACAATTTAATACATATTCCGTAATTAATATTTAGCGAGAGAATACAAGCATTTTAAACATTTAGGTACATCGTTAAATTTAAAAATAACTAATCCGGAACCAAGGTAAGACAGTTCAGGATGATTTAATAGCCTTTCATCATATCAGATAATTCAAAGAGACTAATATTATTTTTTTTAAAATTTACTTAGGCTTGAAATACCTTGTTAATATTAACTAAGTAATTGTCAAAACAGTCATTCATGGTATAACCGAGTTAATTTATTGTGTAATCGCTTTAAAACTTAGCAAACTATCAAAATGACAAAGCAATAAGAATTAAAAACCAAGATACGTGCAAAATATTGAATAGAAAAAAAATATTTTAAAATATTGCAACAAAACAGTAATATTTTAAGAAAGTTTCGTTTAAAAAGGCAAATTACGTTGAATAAACACGTTTCTTCTTTAAGGATAATCTACAAATACTATTTAGTATACATTTTTCGAATTTTAAAATAGCTAATTCCAGCTAACTATATGTGAACAAATTATTAAAAAATTTTCATTTTTTTAAAAGCTGTTTAATCTGTTAACAACTTTTGCTCTCTTGTTCTTAAATTTTGGACAGTATATTTTTTTTAAAAAAAGAAAGAAAGACGGATATATATATATATATATATATATATGGTGATGCATAGAAACTACCCTCGAAATTGAGGATTTCTTTTTTCTGTTATAACTTAAATAATTATAATTATTAAAATAAGTAATAGTTATAAATGAACACAAAAATAATGGGTTTTTAAAATTTTCGTCTATTAAATTGAAAAAATACTAATTGTATTTATATTTTTAAAGTGTAACTGATTTGAAATTATATATTTCTAGATAAAGAATATCGTACTGCTTGAAAAACTTATTATTTAAAAAAAAATATACAACAGATGACTACTAATTTGAAAGCATCTTTTAAATATCCAGCTAAAAATTTATCTTTGTATTGATAATTTCAAATGAGTTGTGTACAATTTCTTTTTATGGTCAATAAGATATTTTAGGAAATTTATTGTTGATAAAAAAGATTATCTCGTTTTGTAATATTAAATAATTTATTTCGTTGAATATATATATATATATATATATATATATATATATTGTATGAAATCCTCATTTAAATACTTAAGAAAAACCAATCAATTCACGATTTAAAAAAAATTCGATTTAAAGTTTTAAGTTCTTTTTTCTCTGTATCTAAATGCTCAAATAAAAAAAAATAATGCCTACATATATTATTACAAATTAATATGAATGTAAGCAATTCGTTTTAATAATTGATCATCCTATTAACCCCACTAGCAATAATTATAATGCAGGAAATTTTTTTCCTTACAAAAAAAGTCATTTGATTTTATTCCACATACAAGAAAAAATAAAATGAACAATGTTGTATAAATGTACAAAAGTACTTTTTCTTTCTATATTTCTTACATAAATATAAAAATTTTCATTTTAATGTTCGTAAGAACTAAAAACAAAAATAAACTAAATTTTTTTTTAAAAAAAAAATTGCTATGAGTTATTTGGTTAGCTTATAGAATATTTATATAATTTAATACAGTTTTTTTTATTTCCATTGCAGCAGGCGAGTATGAACACAGTTTTTGGATTTCTTCGTAAAAATTACCTGAATTACTTTACTTCATTATATTTAAATATTAAGAACGCTTTACACAAGTTTATTGAAATAGTTTTTTTTTTCCTTTCACCTTAGTATTTAAGTGTCCCAAATTGATCATTAATGCTAAAAAAAAATCATTATCCTTTGAAATACAAATAAATATTCTTGATTATAATTAATTTATTGCAATGTCACAAACGATATTTCCAGAACATTATTTACATTCCGTTCTAAATTTTTAGCTTTCAAAAAGAAAAAAAAATCATCTGATTTCCTTTATTTTATTACACATATTAAAAAAAAAAACAAGAAAGAAAGAATTAAGAACAAAGATTGTGCACCAAAAGCCATAAAAGCATTGGAGTAAGATTAAAAATAAATATTCTTGAAAGAGAATAATAAAAATTCGCTTTCGATTTTCGAGCATTTCCGTCACGAGCGTCGACTCACATCACTGCTGCTAGCAACACCTCTCAATCAAGCGTATCTCTCTCACGCTCAATGGAGTGGTATTTAGGAGGCTTCTGAAACTCAGATTGGTTAAGTGCGGTGCGCGGTTTTACAAATACAGCCACTGGTGTTCCCTTCCCAAAACCTAATGACAGGGTAAGAGAAAAAGCCATTTCCTCTTCGCTTTCGCTCCCTCCTTCCCACTCCTGCGTCGTGTCGTCTGCGGACACAAGGGAATGTGTACGTATTAAATATATAATTTTTTTTAAAAAAATTTAGAATTATTCGAGTGGCTTAAAGAATTCCACAATTCGAAGATTATTAAACGATTTTTTTAAAAAATAACAATAGATGTTTAATTGGTCATATTGTATTTTAATTAAGCTAATCATGTTTTTAAATTTTTATTTAATTTCATATATCGTATTTATTCGAACCCAGGCCGCACTTTTTTCCATTGCCATCGCTGTTGAAAATCGAGTGCGGCTTAGAATCAAAGGGGGGGGGGGATTCTTTGGTTGGTGGAAATTGATTAAAACACTGACTGTTAGAGCAATTACAGGTTCATGTGTGTGTTTAAAAGTTTTTAATAATAGTAAAATAAATTAATTATTCTCTTATTATTTCTAATTTTAATTCTTTTTTTTAAATTTCGTAAAAATCGGATATCGAAATTGGTTTAAAGAAGGCGAGGGGGCCGGATCCCCCTCCTTCCATAGCATGGTTTTTTTCTTCGATTTATGATAATCCTATGTATATAGTACGTAAAATTAAATAAAGTATTTGTTATTACTCATTTGTTTTATTAATTAATGCTAATTATCAATTCGATAATTTATTTTGTACTGCTTTTTGTTCCCAAAATCGACAAAATCAAAAGAATATGTTGGGCGGCGTACTGAGGTACACGAGAATGGGGGACTTTCGAACCAGGAACCCCTCCCCCTTGAAAAATTTTTGTGTGCACCACTGGATATCGATAAACTATATTATACTATTTTTTATTTTGTTATGTGTTAAGAATTTGGGGTGCGGCTTAGAATCGATAGTGGCTTAGATTCGAATAAATACGGTAGCTGCATGATGTAATTATTTTATTAAGTCCATAATTAACACAATGTAGGTAGATTCAAGTTCAGTATAACCTTGATTTCATTTTGTAAGTATTATTTAAATAGTGTATATGAGCTTTTTCTCCTCTTTAATTACTAAACAGCATGATTTTCCTTTGGGTTTTCATGTAAATGTTAGTGATAATGTGTTTTGTAAGTAAAAACACGTGATATATAAGATATATAATTGCGGTAAGATTAGTGACGTCTTAAAATGTCTTGAGGTCCTAGGCCCCTATGCAAACCCCCGTAGGCCCCACCTGCGATCCTTTTTAGTAGGCATTATATAGCATTCGCAGCAAAATACTTGTATAGATGGCAAACTGTAATAAAATAATGTGCGTGAATCACAATCTCACAAACCTAGAAACAAACCGACTCCAATGGCTGTAGCCTTTCACCTTAATCAGAGGTTCCCAAACTTTTTTTTTCTCTAAAGACCCCTTGCCATGTTTTTCGGTTTTAGATAGACTCCTACTTACCTCTAATATTGAATATTTGCAAATTTATCAACTTAAATGTCTTTTTGACAACTGGTATAGAACTACTTGCTTTAAAAGACTTAAATTTCTAACTGTAGTGAAGAGAGTATAGCGTTAAAAACTTAAGAAACACATGTTGATTAATTAAATTAAAATTTAATTAACACATAAAATTTTTGTTACATGAAGTGACTGAGCAACAAACAAATATTTTTAATGAGAGGAAGGAATCCAATGTTTCAATAACAAATTTTCAACATTTGGTATCAATTTTGTCATACTTTACTTTACACTCTTCGGTTAGTAGTATCCAATCTCCTCCACCCCCCCTTCTTCTTTTATTGGGGGGGGGGGAGTTTGGCAACCAAGCTGAAACTCTCCACTAGGGAAAGCAATTGAAAACTTTCTTGACATATTCCATAATTCGGGATAAATAATAGGAATATCTTCTTAAAGCCGAAAATACTGACATCAGTTTCTAAACTTTACTTCAAGATCTTCGTTTGTGTCTATTCCTATCAGTTCCTCTCGAACTCTGACATTCTTTTTTTCCCGATGTGACCATATGAATTCATGGTCTAATGTGGTATCACCATAGTCAAAGCATTCTTAAATCTAGTTTCAAAATCTGAATAAAGATCATTTAAATGTTGAACATAGGTTAAAACGTTATTCTCCTAGCAGATTATGTGTGGCCAATTGAGAAACTGGGAAAGTTCGTGGAATCCAATATTATACTCCTTTAGCTTAATTCTGGCAAGAAACACTGAGTGTGAAATGATGGTCCTTGTTTTAATAAAATTTATGCGGTTGCCTAGGAACTTTGAATTAACCTCATTAAATTTAGTAAATATATCTTTTAAATAAGTAAATCTGGCTTCCACTTGATTTAATTTTCTTTTAAAATTATAGTCATGATCTGGTTTAATGAGACTTTAATTTGATTTAATTTTCTATCGTAGACCCCCATTTATACTTCATAGACCTTCGAATTATTTTTCTGTTGACGTGGATCGTCATAGACTCCTGGAGATTGTTATAGACCCCTTTTGGAATCGCTGGTCTAAATGGTGGTGTATGATAGAAGGCCTAGGCAGGACAACGAACAAGACAAAAATAAGGTAGCTTTGCCACTGTTGCCACACACAGTTGGCGAGTATCGTATTAATTCGAATCTAAGCAGCAGCCGATTCTGAGTCAGAGCTCAAATTCTCAACACGTTTTCGTGGAAAAGCAAATAACGGATTGAAATGGTATATCGATATCTTATATTAACAACATTTAAAAACAATTAAAATGAAAACTAATCTGAAGTGAATAATTAATTTCTTTTATCAGTATTAAAAACATTTAAATACATATATGAGCCTGTAATTTTTCTAACCCTCAGAATCATGTTTGATTTCTCCTATCCAACGATTTTTTCTGCCTTCGATTCTAAGCCACACCCGATTAAAAAATGCGGCTTAAATTGGAATAAATACGGTTGTTCAAAATACACAATTTTTCGAAGAATATGCCCAGGAATAACATTTGACGATTAAAATTATTCAAATCAGGATTTTATTCAGGCCCTATAGGGGGTCCGGTTGGCTCTTGCCTTAAAACATCATTGGGTAAAAACCTCTTTAATGCAACCAGCTTCCTAGAACTGGAAACTTAATGATGGATGACTTTACAAACAATATAAAGAAATTTTTTTCTTCTTACATATGGTGAAATTCTGCTTATTTTAGAAATGAAATAAGCAGTAACAATAAAAGAGTTGTTTGAAATAAATGACCAAGGAATTAAAATAAAAAAAGTGTGGAAGGAGGTGTATTTTCAAGCGTAAGCAAGAAATTTAAATTGATAGAAGGTACATTGTTAGTATTTTATGGTTGAGAGTTCATGAGTTAGTTTTCTAATAACCTTATAATTATTACTCAAATTTGTGCTTTAACTTACAAAAGCTTAAACATGTAATGATGCTTTCATTTATATATTAATATACCGTTTCCTAGAGTTGGATAGTGGAATACCCTCGATAAATTTACCAATTCTAAATCATGGTCAATTGATGAGAGTTATTCACTTACAGAGTTCCATTCACGGCGTTGAAACCTCCATATATTTTTACATGTAATTGAGAAGTCTGTGTTTTATGCCTTTCCATCCCATTACTTTCCTTTGTTCCTAATATGGAACTCTTACTAATTAATGCATGTTCTTAAGAAAAGGACAAGGCACGAAAATTTAAAGAGGGAAAAATAAGTTATTTTTATTCAACAGATATCGAGACTTGAAAAAATAAATAAGTTTCAATTACATAATAATAGCTTTTAAGCTAGAAAATAACATTTACTACTTATAAGACTATGAGAAATCGTTAAATAATTCAGTAATCAATGATTAATGAATAATAAACAAAAAGGCAAACGTGCATGATGCACTTGTTAACTCAAAGGCTGGTGAGAATTTTCTAGGATAAGGACCCACTTCTACGTTTTAATACAAATAAGTAAAAATTTCTGAAATTGCATGACTTCTTTTACAATTACCAATGTAGTTGTTGTTAAATGAATTAAAATATAGAGTGCGTCGAATTAAAAGTTGAAAATAATATCTGGTTTTATGTGTGATTTACTTAGTTGTAACTAGACATGATCTCACCATTTTCTGTTGTAAAATATTTCCCTGTATCTGGTGTTGAGTCTTGCTTTTGTTTTGCCTCTTTAATTGAACCCTAAGAAATTAATTTTAAAAAAAACTGTTTTAGTTCTTAATAAACCTTGTAGCTTTCTACTAATTTTAAAACTATGCAAACTAGGCGAAATTGTATGAGATTCTTACTTGGAACTGCAAAAATTTTTCGAAATAGTCTCTTTTATTCAAAACTTTAAAGAGACCTTATAAAAAAAATTGCGATTTTGATACATATGATTTATGCTAACGTTTAAAAATTAAATATTCAATTAATTTAGAGGTTTTTCTTATTTAAAATTACCATTAAATTACAAAGAAATAAGAATAGATGCTCACGGTAGCCTAGTGCTTACGATCACGAACTAGTGGGTGACGTGTCAAGAGTTATGATGTACGTTAAATCTGTCGTGGCTCAAAGTCCTCCAGTTGGCGTAGTGATTTTTACACGGAGGTGCCCGCTCAGGTGTCATCTTTGTCACTTAACCGAGGTTCAGAATAGGCGTCGGCAATAGCCCTCGTGTTGTTCTATAGTGCGACGTTAATAAACGCACAAAGAATGAAAAAACTTTTGCGCAAAAACAGTTCCTACTTCTTTCAATGAGATTAGATCCTTAGGGATTGTATATTCGTATGCTTCTATATTTTATTCCAGCTAGTATAGTGTGAATAAAAAAAATTAATTAATTAAAAGTACTGTTGTATTTTAACTGCAATGCAAATAAATAGTGCAGATAGATCGTAAATAAATAAAGCATAAAATATTAGTAAATGGATTTAATAATTAATAAATAAAAGAATCAGGATTAAATTCTTAATATGTATGTATTAAATGTACAAATTTAATTTTTTTTTTGTTTTAACAGTTACGACATTGTTAATTTTTAGTTATAAACATTTTAATTTTCTTTCTTTTGATTATTTTTCTACTTAATTGTTTAATTTTTCTTTTCAGGTTTTTTCTTTTCATATGTCACTGAAATTTTTCTCAAGATGATTTTTCAAATATAGCTCTTTCTTTGGCCACCAGGTACCTGATACACGAGTATGATAGCATCTGTTTATTAATTTCAATTATATTTCCCACCTTAACTATATATGTAATTAGATTTGGGCCCACATCTTTTCACGCAACTACATCACAGTAAGTAAAATATTAATAATAATGCTATCTAAAAATCAAAATGCTGAGAATTCAACATTAAAGGGCGAAATAATGGCGCAAATTATCCAACCCTAGTGATAAAAATCGGTTTTAAATCTCTTGAAAGCGGCATCAAAGGATGATATAAACAATGATTAGAGCATATTAACTTCTACCGTTTCGACAACAAAAGCTGTTGGATTCTTTGTACTGGGACTCGCTGATAAGAACCTATAAAACGATTGCTATTAAATCAGTCAACCGGCCGTCCACGCTGATTGCTGCTACTTTCAATGACACTCCAGGGGATGAAGATTTTTTTACTCATTTTTTCATTTTTTTTCTCGCCCTGCCGCTCTTGAGTGCATCTTTTTTTATTGCTTTTTATCATTATTATTATTATACTCCTTTTTTTATTATTATTTTTTTCTAGAAACGATTCTGGCCACAAATTCACATTGTCATTCGCTAAGCAGTAGGCTGTATATTTCTATCCTCCCCGGAGGGGGTGGGAAACACCTGCAGTCACGTGACAACCCCCCTTACCTTCTGTTTTTTCCACCCCACCCTTGAACCTCCGATTGGCTAGATAGGAAATAGGTACAGGTTTCTTCTTCTATACAGTCTAAAAGAAAAACAGATATTAAAAAAAATAATAAAAATGAGAAAGAAGAAAGAAATTTTTCTCTCTTCACTTTTCTTCCTCGATTATTCTTTTTTTCCCCCGTCCGTTAGTTGCAGACGATAGCCGAAATGGAATTTCTGTTTTAATGGAATGTTTCAGGAATGCAATTTTCAAAGTATATTCTCTTTCTTTTTTATACGTATGTTTGGCCTTAATAAGGTTGTAATGATGTTGGGTGTTCAATCTAGTTCTCAAAATGGAAAATTTTAGAAATTGTAGCATTTTTTTTATTATTTTTTCTCCTTAAAGAGAATTTGTAATGGAAACAAGAATATTCGAAAATAAACAAAATCAGATACAATTAAATAATAAAAGAATTCTAGAACTGATTGCTTTTTTTTGTCTTCTGTTGTAAAACTGATTAAAACTGTTTTATTCCTTTAATTTTGTTCTACTCTGTAATATTTTAATGTTCATAAATTATATTTAACGTTAATTATAAAAACAAGCAGCGGATTTCTCAAGATTTAAATAAAAAACGAATGACAACTTTGTTTTAACAATAAGAAAATAGTTGTTAAAAACTAATTTCGAAAGGAGTTTAATGCATTGGTTGTAAAGCAGAATTATTAATCTACCAAAACTGTTACATTTTGTATGACAATCTTCCAAATATAAGTTTTTATTTACTATTTCAGGTAATAGGAAGGCCTTAAATGGTGATAAATTTAAAACAGCAAGAAAAGTTGATCAAAAAACATTATGAACTTAATTCTATTTGAATGAACAAGTCTTGCAAAGTATGTAGATAATTTTGCAGTGGTTAATAGATAGATTCATATGGAGATAAATTAAAGTGCTAAAATTATGATTCGGTAAATTTTGTTTTAATATTATTTTATTATAAATAATTTTATTTATTGAAATCCTTAGGAAAGATTTTTGAATGAAAAAAAAGCAGTTAAAATGGAAGTTTTAAGTTAACTAGAAATAAAGGTGTTTGTAATTTATATGATTATTTTTTAATTTGAAACTTTAAAAAACTGAAAATAATAGTAATAAATAGAGCCACGTATAATAAAAAATTTATTTGTTGGAACAATATTTACAGGAGTAAATGTCATATATTCATCAAATGATATTTCACTTTCTCAAAATTTATTTGTTTCAAAGAATCTACAAAATTTCCTGCTCCAGAAATGATTGATATATCATAATTTTTACGTCGCACTTTGAAACGACTTGAAGGGTATTGGTGACACACCTAAGCTAGTCTCCCACTCTCCAATCTTTCACATCTCACCAACGGGAGAATTTTGAGCCTCAACAGATTTCTCGTTCATCAACCCCTCTTCATGAAGGGTCTTTGATGGAAAGAAGGACTCAAATTCTGACACAATAGAAATCACGACTCAGACACGAATTTGTGACCTTGGTCTCTCGGCAAGTGCAGACTTAAGAAAAGAATTATATTAGAGAAAATCGTACAATAATTTTATATATTTTGTTAGATTAACAGATGGATAATATATTATTCTGTTAGAAATGTACATTTTTTTAAATATATTGTATTTAAATAAGCAATTAATTATAAGTGATCATTGTATTTAATTAATAAAAAATGTTGAACAAGACTAAATTTTTAAAATATATAGCTACTGATCACAAATCTATATATATATTAATTAAAGATTAGCTAATTTTTTTGAAATACCCAAAAACTTAGTATTTTTTCCCCTTTGTTGGACATAATTGCAAAGCAAGAAATTATATAATCAAACTGTCAATTTAGGAATTAATATGAATTATTCTGTAAAAAAAAGGATAAAAGTCTTAAGGACACTTTTACTCTAAGTGAAAAAAAAGGACAAAGAGGATATTAAAAAAGAGTTTTCAAATATATTTTCTGTACACACACACAAGAATAATAATGAATTAAATAAAAAAAAGTGTTCCTCGGTACGTTTTTTACAATATAATACCCGCATACTTACAAATATAAAAAAAAATAGCAGTTGTTTCAAAACTTGCATTTATATAACGGACATATTTGAAAAGAGCACAAAAAATCACAAATTTCGCAATCTTTAACACAGACAATTATTTAATTTCCATTGTAAAAAACTAATAGTGTATTTTAAAACTTATTTTGTTTCAATTTGTTGTATATAAATGTTAACTTTAAACAGCATAAATTGATTTTACTTTATTCTTGTTTTTGTAAAAATAATAAATCATTAAAAAAATAAACACTTATCGCTAAATTAAAATACATTTTTATGAACATTTCTTGTGAACATTCTACGAATACTAAATAAAATGTGTATGCATTATTATAAATGCTTGTATGTTTAAAAAATTATTCGTAGTTTAAATTAGTTTAAAATAAAACCATTTATAAATTTTTGATTTAGTCTTATCTTCCCATCTTTGATTTCCTCTTTTAGGCGGTTTATTATTTATTTTTATTTAATGTCATCGTATTCCTCATAAGATGCTATTATTCATTCATTAAAGTGCATAAATTTCTTAAATCGAAAAGAAATGTATATAAGGAAATTTTAATTATTTTCGATGACAGAAACAGCCTATTCAATAAAACTTTTCGTGCCTTCAGTTCTTTTAAGATATTCAAGGTCTTAAAAAGAGATAATTTATCTAAAATTGTTGCGTACTATAAGCAAATATTAGAAGGAAAAGTCACTGATATGTTGAAGTTATAATGCTCTATGTTATTTATTTTGTGTTATTCTGTTCACTCTATTAAGAGCGTAATTTACTTGAAATATTTGTAAGCGGATTGATATCATAAATGAGATATCGTAAAAAGGCATTAAATTTATCCACAAGAAATATGCAAATTTTCCAATTATTTACCTCCATTTCACATTTCATATTGTATTCTGTTTATGAACAAGATTTTATGTGCATTTTAAGATCTTTGTCAGTTTGCCTTGTTTTTTAGAACTGTAAAAAATTAAGAATATAATTTAGTTTTTAAAAAACACACGATAGCCTTTCAATGCAAAATAATGCTTTTAAATAAGGCTTCATTAGATTTCTTTCAGATTCTTAGGAACAATTTTCGCTTATTTTATGTTTTGAATATGAAACTGGAATTGTGTATGACAAAACAAGATCATTAAGATAATATCTGAAAAATAAAGAAGGAACACACTTATATTTAACTGAGATTTATGTCAAAATTAAGCTTGGTTTATATGACATAAAAGATATTACTCTTCTTTTGCTTAGTTAAAATCTACATTTATAATTTCTGTTGCTTTAATCATCAAAATGATCTAGCTTAGTTAAAGATGAAGCTTAGTTCCTTTTTTTTAAAGTATAAAACTATTGCACTGGATATTATTTGGAATTTAAGTTTAACATGACATTTACGATTGTAATGGACTAAAATCATGACAGTTAAAATGATAAATACAATCACAGGCTCTGTATTGAATTCAAAACTGCCATTAGTCTTGCGCTTGTTGTTTTACTTGTAGAATTGAGATAACATTTCATATTAGATAATTAGGTAAAGATGTTCCATGTATAATAATATTCTTCAAAATGTTTTTAAAAATAAAATAAAAAATTATATATTATACTGTACTTTTAAATTAAGTGCATTTTGTTTACCTATGTGCGCGTTATAATTGATGATAAATATGTACTTATAAATATGTATTAAAAAGCAAAAGTTGGCAACAGCGAAGTGCATGAACAGATTAGCTGGAAACACGTGATTGCAGTTATCACGTGACTGTGACGTCACATGAGTTTCTGAATCGACTGAGTAAAAACACGTGGTTATCATTATCATGTAACTATGACTTCACATGAATTGAGTCTATTGGATATAGTACAACATTTATTTTTAACCACAGGTTTATTTCTAATGTAAGTGACGTCTCACATTCAATGCAATAAAAATGTAGACTTCCCAATAAAATAACAAATAATAATAACAATAAAATAATAAATAAAATTGTAATAAAATAATAAATAGAATTGTAGTAAAATAATTGCTTTTTAAATGACTGGTAAGCGTTCATATTGTTCAATAATACATATTATGCCTCAAATATTAAATTTATGTTTAATCGTCTTTAAAATATTACATTAATAATAGCGGATATTTATCAATCAATAATTATTTAATATCACTGCTTTTATTTAGTGATGCACTTACTCGCTTATTTTAAGATAGCAGCTTAATTTCGATACAGAAATACCAAAATCATTGTGAAGAAAAATCAGGAAGAAATTCGTATAACATAACAAAGTATTTGCATTAATTTCAAATTTATATGCACATAAAATGCAAAATATGGTAAAAAAGAGTACAAATCAGAACAATTATGAAGCTAAAAATACACTTATAAAAATATTAAAGTCATATTACCGAGCCCATATTGGGGAAATGACATGTCCTTTTATATCTGAAACAAATATCCCCAATTTTCTTTTTGTAATCTGCTTCCAAAAAATATATTTTATCTAAATTCCTCACTTCCATGTTTAAAAAATATATAATATTGCAATTACTTCGAGTTAGAAAAACGGAACAATCAAATAATAATGATTCATTGCCAAAACCATTAATCTTACCTTTAAATAGACTTCTTATCTTAGGGCTGTCTTTGCCTTGTGTTAAAGGATAACATCTAAATGCAGAACACATTTTCAATTTGAAAAATGTTCCAATATTGATACAGGTCCATAGGATAGTAACACAAATACTAATTTATCATACTTAAAATTTATAAACATTTCCTAAATACGTAGTTTTTCTTTATCTTTCTTTACAATAAAACTCTACCTGACATGAAAAAATAGAGTGTGAAAAGGAAACAAACTTTATTTGAGGGAAGAAAAAATATAAAAAGAAAGAAGGGAAAAAATAAGATTGGTTTCAACTGATGTAAGCGATATATATAAATGTTTTGTATTTAATAGTGAAATAAACATATGATATATTAATCCGACTGTCAACAAAATTGTTCCGAATTGGGTTTTTATTCTTTGACACAATAAGGTAGCCATTAATTGTGTGATAAATGAATCTATTCGCAATGTAATATTTACGATGTTTATAATATTTTATATTATTTTCGCAACTTTTATAATAAAAAAAAAAACATGGACTATTATTCTCTGGTTCTTTAACTGTCATATGCATAAATACAAAGCTATGAGATTCTTAAAAACCCATTTCAAAATTTTAAATATTCAACGATATAAGTTTTACAAAAAGCACGGGAACAATGCTCGTGACTTCCCGGCAAAGACTGCATCGGACACCGCATCAAGTGTTTCCTATTGTTCGTCGACGAATCGCCGTTTTCGGGCCCCATTCCGACGGCTTATCGGCCGACGGTAGACAAGTTTCCGGGATAGACGACAGGTTAGAACATCTGCACAGTCCAAGTACCTTGTTACCAGCTCAGCAAACAAGCATTTTCTAGTTTGCTCTGATACTGGTATCAGCTGGGTCATGATATGTTTACCTACTTCTTGTGTTTCACGAGAGAGAAGTATATTTTTTAGTTATGCAGTAAGCTAAAAATAAGTAAAAATAGATGCATTTGTTTTCCTTTCTTCGCCCATGTAGTTTTATATTGTAAAGAATAGAGTAGATATTTTTTTGTACATGTAGTATTAGTTTATTGTTGTTTAATTGTAGATTTCTCGTGTCATATTTACTTTAAGAAGTAGTTTTGCATAAAGTTGTTAATATTAAAATATGTACTTTTTATGTATTCAATACTTAAGGATAAAAAGTAAATGAAGTTAAAAAAAATCTGTATTTTTTGGATAATATATTACAATTTGTTAATTAAAATCCTTAGATATGTTTAAATAATAGGAATCACAATCGAACCTCCATTTTATGAACCTCTATTTTGCGAATATCTTTATTTTACGACTTTTCCCTGATACTAAGAATGTAATACAGATTGAAAATAAATCTCTATTTAGCGAATTTTCTACGAAACGAACCTTTTTTTCGGGATTTAGTGTGTTCGTCAAATATAGGTCCGACTGTATTTTGAAAATTACGATTTTGATGATTCATTAAATTTAAGTATGATGCATACGAAATGGATCATTTTAAACTATATAATTTTATTCATGCATTATTTATAATTATTGCATTTTGTGATGACTGTAAAGGTCCAATTAAAGAAATTTGTTTGTGTAGGAAGGATTTCATTAGTGCATCCTTTGTGATATTGAATTTTAACATAAGAGTACATATACATATTTTCTTATTTACAAAATGCACTTAAAGAAAAACATCTAATTAACTTAAGAATACAATTTACCTCAAAAATACTTTCAAATTTACTATGACGAAATATATTTTTAAAACCAAATAAAGGTTATCGTTGTTCATCTAATTGTGAGAAAAACTTCTACTTTATCATCCGCTTTATGTATGTTATAAGCATAATAACTAATAAATATTTCGAAAACTTTCGTCATTATTAAATAACAACCACCTTTAAATACTTTCTAAAATTAAGAGATCAATAAACATTAGCTTTTAAATAAAACTATTGTGTCGCAGTTGAAGTTTAACGAAACGACACTATACAAATGAATTGCTACAAATTTTAATCATATCAATATATTTAATCAAATGTAGATGATTGAGAATTTTGTCAATGCTAAACTAATTTGTTAACTGGTAAGTGTACTTGAAATTAATTGCGATAATGATAATTTTTGTCATGTATAATATATCAATATAGTTTAGTTTTCATTAATGGGAATATGCTTCAAGTTGAAAATGTATTACAGAGCTGAAATGAATCTTTAAAAAAAAAAAAAAATCAAAACATAGTGATCCACTTGGTAGTCTTAAGTTGCTGTGAATTGTTAGAATTTTGAAAATATAAAACTAATTATACTTTTTCTCTACAAACCTTTTATTTAAACAGAATAAAAAAATATTTCTGTGTACCCAAAAAGGGCAATTTCATGTTTGCTAGATTGATTTTAATCTAATAATGATAAATTGAGCTTGATACTATAACTTTCAAGTCATAAATAGTGTATTATATATTAATGGCTTATGTCTTAGATCAAAAATTCAAATAATGATATAGCGTGTAACATCATACATTGTAGATAGGAGTAAATAGTTATACATCTTTTGAATTTAATTTGAATTTATTTTTAAAAAAGTGTCACAAATTCACAATCTGTTGGTAGTGGTTGTAAAAATATTCAGCTGTTATTTTTAATTTTTTTAATATTGAGCTTAAAAAAATAATAATGCTCTTTTTTTATTTGCTTTGAAAATATTAATGTATCTTAAGCTTTAACTAACTCTTTTAACTCTCAGTTTAATATAATGCGTTTTGTTCTTATACTAATCTAATTAATTTTGTAAACATCTTGATCCTTTAAACATGCAGTATACATATATGTGTGTTCATGCACGATTACTTTTTATTTTTCTTCTGAAATAATAATCAAACTTATTGATCTCTCCCGAAACTTCATTTAAGTTCGCAAATTACGTTATGATTATGTTACATTTTGTCAAAAGTTGTTATCCAGTTCTGTTCACAGTATATACATTTTAACTGTTTATAATTAATTTATCTTTTATGAAAAATAAGATTTCTTATACACTTAGTTAATATTAAACATATTGTATTTGAATTGACAATGTTATGGCTTATAAAATGAAATCTGAATTTTTATCATAACGTTCTGAAAATATTTGGGAAAGAAAAAGGATCATTCTTCCCTCCTCAGTTAAAATATAATGATTTATTCAATAGATTGTAGAGATATAAAGGAATAGTTAAAATCCATAAAACAAATATTGCATTTGCAAAACAAAGAAAACTCCTGTTTATATTTTTACATTTAGAAAGTTTTTTGATATTTAAAAAATTCGATCTCTATATGATATTGAATTCTTTATTACAATGTAGTTAAAGTAGCTAATAATTTCTTTCAGATTGTAAACAATTAATTTGAAAAAAAAATTTTAATGTCACACAATTATTATTTTTTTTTTGAAAAAAAAATTGGATTTTCTATGCATTAAATATTAAAACCCAAATTAAGACTGTTACGTTATACATTTATGCTTGTTTTAAATCCTGAAATTTCATTTTATTACGATATATAAATGATCTCAAATATTTATTTTCATTATTTTCGTAAATCATTATGCCCATTAATTATTTTTCAGGCTTACTTATCAAGCAAAACAGCACTTTTTAAAGTATTATTCGCCTTTGTAAGGCACTGTCAACAGCAACATCTTGCTTTTAATGAATGACTGTTGCTCTACCTTTTTCATGTAAATGTCTTTAATCCCTGTACAAAATTGTAAATCGGATTTGTTTTACAATTTCTTAGAAGAAACACTGATCTTTTGTCTGACTTGAGACTCTTTGTGTGTTCACTAGCTTGCCTTTATAGAACTTCATTGTTTAAAAGTCTTTTTTATGTTCTAAAAGCATTGCATTTAATTTTTATCTGATTGTCATTAATTTTCAAATGCTTTCATTAAACTTGAATCATAGAGGTGTTTACAACCTTTATCTTGATGAAATACTTTGTCGAAAAGAATTATATAAGCATTATTCATTTTTTATCAGTATGTCTACGATTTAATGTAATAAAAGAGCAAATAGAGCTTAAGCCATCAGTTCGTTCCAGATAGTTCATAAGCTCAAATAAGAGATCTACTTATTTATTTCGTTTACTTTCAACGACAATCTTTTCCATTCTTGTTTTCCTTCTCCTATAAATATCTGTAAGGATTTGCAGTAACATCAAAGTTTTGCCATAAAGGATATAGTGTTCATACTGCTAATGACTGTATTTAAGATGAACAATCTCAATGTCTTCTCATAGATGTGTTAGGAACTTTTTTCTTGAATATTTTATACATTAGATACATTTTTTAATAGATGCTTAGGATAATGGAAATTAATTGTATGTATTATTAATAAATGCATTAAAAAAAGTAGCTCCTATATTATTATATCATATTTCAGTTATGTTCGTTTTCAATACAAATTAAATAATATTTTTTATAATTAAATATAGCGTATTATTTAAATTAAAAGTTAGTATCCTTAATTCTTACTATACGGTAAAGAGGTCCATGATATAAAAACAGATTAAGAATATTGTGTTTTAAGCAATATAAAATCCCCCCCCTAAAGTACTTAATTTTGTTAATTAAATAATCATCTACTGTAAAAAAACTTCTAAATGATGAAAAACAATTTTTCAAATAAAAACATTGCAACTCTTTCCGTCTGTTTCATCTAAGTATTTCAGAAATAGAAGAAAATCAAACTTTAAATTTTTCTATGAATTTAATAAAAAATTAATCTCTTTTCAGGTGAATGCAGAAGAAATTTAAATTATTTATGTATTTTTCATTTTCCTTTTTCATATAATAGAAAAATCTTAAAAATTCAGAAAGTAATGGTTATTTGCTTGCATAAGACAATTTTGTTAGTTAAATTATGTATTAAATTAAGAAGTTACACCAATTACTCATATTTCAAACGTCATTTTTTAAAAAAAAAATAACAAAAATTTTAGCACATTAATTTTTAAGATTTTAACACTTTTATCCGATAAATTTTGCACAAATTACTATCTTTTTACGTTCGCTTTAATGCAGGTATAACCAATATTAACAAAATGAGTAATGCATATCTTTCCGAAAAAAGTAAGGTTTCGTTTATAGAAACAACATTAAAATTAATATTTTAGTTACAGATCAAAATAAAAGAGTAAACAGTTCTCAATTTTTTAAAAAAAATTTAAATGCATCGATATTTTAAAAAATAACGAGCATATAAATCTTATGAAAATATGCAAGTAGGCTGGTCAGTTTGCATTTTTCCAAAATTATTATTATTACAACCAATTTGATAAAACTTTCTTTAAAATTTCATTAACTCTGAAACATTAATGTGCAAATACAAATAATAACAAAATTGCTATTAAAAAGGAAGTCCAATATTTTCGAAAATTTATAAAATAGGAAAACTTCAGTATAAATTTTTGAAGCTAACCGAATTAAAATATACAAACTTTTAAAATTAACTACCATAGATATTTTGAAGTTATGACTAACAAAATTATAACTAATTTTACAATGGAAATCACACTTTTATTAAAACATAACTAGGCAATTATAAGCAAAAATTTAATTTTTTAAAACAGAAAAAGGGAAGATTTATCAATAACAGATAACATAAATAAAGGGGGAAGTTTTAATAAAATAAAATAAAACATATTTTTTTTTTAAAAAAAAAGCAATTTAAGAGTTTTTTAATTATAGCTAGTTAATACAACAGTTATAGCCATTGCATCAACACGTGACAAATTTCAACAAAAATTTCCTCGCCTTTAACAATCGATAAGCTCCGATACCAAACAATCTTGCCCAACAATAATGATGTAACCATAGGTAACACATCTCAATCGATTCTAAGAGCAAGTAACCTCGATTGTAGCACCTCCTAACACACAAAAAATAAAAAAGAGAGAAAGAGAAAAACAAAACTCCGGGGGTCGAAAACGGAAAAAGAGGGTCGACGAGGAGGTGGACGGAGTACTAGACCCGAGGAAATGAGTTCGTGATCCTATTCGCATTTCTTTTCAACGCGCCAATCATTCATTATTTTGACGCAAAGGGATATTGAACATTCTCCGTTGATAAGGAAATACAACTTGTCCACAAAAACCACTACAGCGTTCCTCACACGCACTGGCAGTAAAAACGAGAAAAATGGCGTCAAAGGTTGAGAAATGAAAATATCACACCTTTACGTGACAATGACGAGGGTCTTTTAACGTATATATTGTACCTGGTTGGCCGTAGATCTCTTGTCGTGTATGGACTGTTCTTTGTTATTGTTTGTCGTGGTGAGTGAAAAGTTACGAAGTGCAAATGGGAAAGACTCAGCAGGTGTGGTTGGGTAAACATTATGGATTGTGAGTGGATATAAATAATTTAGGGATGCTTCGATACATTTCGTTGGGAGTTTATTATTTTTATGGATGTGGATATTGAAATATGGGAAGGGTTTTATGGTGGTTTTTTGTTTGTTTGCCGTGAAGATATACACTGAAAGTATACTTCGGAGTAGCTAGTCTTTAGTGGGCCTTGTATCAAAATTCCTTGGGGGGCCCTTTTTCGAAAATAAATTTTTAAAAAGTCCACATTAATAAAACTTATTCGAAAGTGAACTACATGTTGGAGCCGTTTTAGCTTGGAGGTCTGCTATTATTGACACGGCGGTAGTTACGCTCCTGGAAGTATATCAAGACTATCTACAGTTAAATAGCAAGACCCAAAGTCGAAACACATTTTAAGACAGGAAAATACTATACTGTTGATAAACGTTTGTGAATAACAAATAAACCCTTTTGTCATACCAAATCCATAAAACGAAACGTATATTCTGAAAATACATAATCGTTCATTTTAAACATATAAAATTAAGTCTATTTTAGGGCTATAAAAGAAGGGTGGTAAAATATTAAACTTATTTTGTGTTGCAAAAACGTGGATAGAGCCAAACAGAAACGAGTAATCGGTTAAAGTACGGTTTCCCCTAAATGTTATATAAGTTAAAAATATAGTTGTTAAAATATTTTTCTGTCTGAAAATGTTTCCAGTTAGAATAATGTTAGATAATTACATTATTAAATCTAGAGAAAATTTTTAGCTTAGGTTTTAAAAATTGATGTTATTGCCTTATCTAAAAATCAGTGGAGTACACGAGGGAAGGATGGAGCACTCACCTCCCCCCCCCCCGTGGACCAAAAGGTTTTTAATTTTTATTATAAATTTATTTGTAATAAATTAATTTTAAATAAATTTTTTCATCACCCTTCGGTGCTTTCGTCTGCGAGTTTTTTAGAATGTATCCCCCTTTCTACTTTTCCCATAAAAGAGATCTGCGTATGCCACAGCCTTAAGTAAATATTGAATTTTTTACTTTTAGTGTGTTACTCGCGAATTCTTGTAAAATTAATGTAGAAGAATTATTTACCATCATATATATCCTTATAATTAAAGAAAACGAATTAAAATTAACAATTGAAGAAGTGAAGAAAAGCAGAATTCGAACAAAGAAAAAAAATTTTGAAAATTGTTAAAACGACGAATATAGTAAAATAATGTGTTGGAGAAAAGCATTAAAAAGAAAGCTTTTGTGTTGGATGGTATTTAGTAATATTGTTTTTTTTTTAATATTTAAACATCTCTCTGTATCAGAGTTTGTACTATAGAAATATCAAAAATTAATATTTTAAGCTATTGATTTTGCTAAAATGGATATGAATATTGATTGTATCCTTTCTGTTTAAAATAATGCCACAGTTTCATAAAAGTACTTTCAAAATGCTGAAATATAGAATTCATTGACAAGATTAGCATCCTATATTAAGATCTTTACATAGAATAGAAATTGGAAATAGGTAATTGATGAAAACAGGAATTCTTAAATGTTTCAGTAATTACATAGTACCAAAACATGGTGATTTTTTAATATAAATACAAAACGAATTGCAATTTATTAAGAGAATCTTGAAGTATGCTTTGCCCACATTTGTGAAATTAAGGACTTTAATTAAGAATCAAAGTGAATATTTATTTAAAAAAATTACATTTAAAATTAATTATTTTAAGAATAAACTCTTTTTTTTTTTTTTTTTTTTGCAGAACACAATTCTTTATTCTAAGTTACAAAACAATGAAGAAATGAAAGAACAATCGACAGTTTATTTTCATTTTAATACAAAAGAACAAGAATACATTTTTTAAGTTAAATTTAGCCTGCAATTGAAAACTAAATGTGAATAATAATTTTATTTGTTTTATAATAAAATAAAATGGGAAATAACATAATAAATTAAAAGTAAGAAAACTTTTTTAAAAACAAGCTTTTATTTAAAAGCGCTAAAAAGAATAAAATAAAATTTTCCTTAAAAACTTTTTTTACTATCAACTTATAACGTCATTACACAATTTATATGATATAAAAGCTTGTCGCAATATTTAAGTACTCGTATTTACTTAGTTTGAATTTTTAAAAATTAAAATCAGTCAGGTCAAGTTATTTATTTTACTTGTTTATCTACACAGGTAAATCTCGCGACAAGCTTTTATATCATATAAATTGTGTAATGACGTTATAAGTTGATAGTAAAAAAAGTTTTAAAGGAAAAGTTTATTTTATTCTTTTTAGCGCTTTTAAATAAAAGCTTGTTTTTAAAAAAGTTTTTTTGCTTTTAATTTATTTTTTACTTTTTAGTTATCGCTGGACAGGCTTCTCAGCCTGTGCAACTCATTCAACGTTGGTTCGCCATCCCTGGTTTAGCTGAATGAGTTCTCGCAAAAAGGGTATTAGACGAAAAACACAATCTTTTTAAATCCGTAATTTTTAAGCAATATTTTCAATCTTCGTGCAGATCTTGGGTAATATTGTTCTACATACGAAAAAAAGGTTTCGGGAGATTATCTTCATAAATGACGAAGTTATTCAATGTTAAATTAAAATTTTGACTATTTTTTGAAAAATCTTAAAGAATATATTATTTATTTGAAATATTTTGAAGGTAGGGATATATTTCTCTAACATCTTCGAAGAAAAATCTAGTTATTTATTAAAAAACTTCAAAAGGCATTTAAAGATTTGTATTAATCAATAAAATGCTTAAAATTCAAAACGCATGTTGTAATCAAAAAAGCAAGTTTTATCAACTAGTGATAATTTTTTGTTGGACATTGAATATCTTTTACGTAAGAGTCTATTTTTTTAATTGCTCAGGTCATCTTTGGAAACTTGATTTTGAAAAAATAATTAACCATCGCATTATTTTTATACATTCAGACATCCATGTATAACGAACCTCTATTTTGGGAATTTCTCTATTTAAGAACTTTTTCCTGGAACCAAGCACATATTACTCTTTTCTTCGTAATCTTCGAAGATTCGATTTTTTTTTCTCTCCTTATTTTTAAAATATTTCAAGTCATTTTGCAAATTATTCTCTTTTGGCACATTTTATGGATATCAATAACCTTGAACTAGTTTTACAATGTGCCTAACTCATCTAAAAAAACAAAATTGCCGTAATTTTTCAAACAAAAAAAAACTCAAATAAAATTAACAGATTCTATCTGTAATTAAATTTAAGGACACATGTCGTAGTGTGTGTTTAGATTACTGGTGATAATATGAGGTATATTTAAATTACTTGCAGGCTTAAAATTAGAGAATTCATTCATTTTAATATAAAATTATTTTTTTAATTGAAAATACATTGCATTTCTGGATAATATTTTTCTCTTATTGTTTTCCTAGTGGATTCCTTTTTGATGGGTAAGATATATAAAAAAATGATCTTTCCGATTCTGTAATTATTTGTTGTCTGAGTTTCATAGATTAAAGTTAGATAAATTTTTTAAAGAATTTCCTCAATACTCCATCTCAGTTTAACTTGGCAGCGTCGAGAAAGGTATTTAATGTACCAATCTACTTGAAAAACAGCTTTACTTTTTTTGTTTTGGATTTAAATTCAAGTAAATAGATAGAAATTTGTAACAAAAAATTGCATACATTGTAGAAATTAGATTATTTTTACGTTGTAGAAATGTAATTATTTTTAGACAAAGTTAATTAATACAGTCAATAGCGCAATGTTATGAAATTCCAGTTTAGCTGAAAACCGATTTTCGACGCCAACTTTTGTCATTGTTGTAATAATAACATAATTACAACAATGCAGATATATCGAAGTTGGCACCCAAAACTAGTTTAACGTTTTTAATTAATATCTTTTTAATTAATTGCAATATCGGAATATAAATGGTCAAAACATGCATTGTCATCCAAACTAAACGTGTATACAAAATTTCAGCTCGATGTGGTGAAGATATCAGCTTCAAAATTGAGTTGGAAGATTCCACCCGAACAAAATACATACATACATACATACATACATACATACATACATACATACATACATACATACATACATACATACATACATACATACATAACATACATACATACATACATACATACATACATACATACATACATACATACATACATACATACATACATACATACATACATACATACATACATACAGTGTAAGTTAAATAAAAGCTTGTAAAAAATAGCTCCAATTACATTATTATATATATAAGCTTACTTTCAGCAGAATATTTTATTGGTAGCACATTATTTCACAGATACTGTAGATTTTACTAATTTTGTTATATTAAAAGAATCAATTGCATTTATTTTTATGAAATTAAATTGTTTTTTTATAGAAAAGTTTTATATAACATTTTAATAAGCGTTTCTTTTGGGTAATACGCTTCCTTAAACTAAACAATTTTTAAAAAAATTAAACTTTTTAAAGAATAAACACAAAGCATCTAATTCTAATTAGTAACTATTATTGTTAATAATATGAATAATCTTAGTGTATAGAATACTCAAGAAACGAAAATTGTTACACATGTCAAGTTTTCCTTTTTTTTAACACACTACACTTTTACTACACTTTTAGAACATTAAATCGAAACAGGCGAATCAATTCTGGTGTGGTTTCTTAGTGAATAAGATGAATTTATTTTTGTAAAAATTGCATAATTAAGTTTATTACTCCAGTAATTCTGTCATAAAATTGGCTTGAATAATTTATCACTAAATTTTAACAACTTTTTAAATTATTGGATTTTCCTTTTCATTTTAATATTAGCCGATTGAGATGTACAGATCTATTGAGAAATTTGTAAAGCAAAAATTTCTTTTTGGATTATTAATCATTAATTGGAATAATTTCAAAATCTCTAAATTTATTTCATGACAGCACTAAAAATGTAATATTCTTTATTGAATAGCTAATTTTTAAATATAAACAATGTTTTAAAAGACTGATAAGATAATCCTGAGCTAGCTTAGCTTTAAATAGCTACAGTTAACTAAGAAATTTCTAATTGTATATGTTTCATTTTTCAAAAAAGAAAAGATTTATGTATGCAAACATATTGGTACACAATATTTATTCCTATTTTAAAACTCGAAATATTTTCACAATATTCTGCTTGGTGACTATTACTTCACATTATTAAGAATGAATGAACAAAGCTCCAAATTGAGACTTTGAGACAGCTTTTTTATAGTAAATAATATTTGAAATGTAGAATATTTTCAGAAGCAATTTTAAAATGATCATTTTTGCAGAAAGATCTCTCAATAATGTCTTGAATAATACAACAACTAGAAAAGTATAGCACTAAAGCTCTGAATATCAAAAATACTGTAATAACAATTTTAATTATTAAATATTTTATTTTTTGTTAATCTAATTATACTATCAAAAATGTCAAGTTTCCAAGATTGGCAATGCAAAAAAAGAAATAAAGAAAAAGAAGCTAATATTGTAGAAATATTTGAAAAATTATAAATGCACATTGAAAATTCAGAATTATAAAGTTCAAAAGCAAATCGTAACAATACGATTGGTTGTCAGAATACACGTGATTGTCATGAAATTCGTTTCTAAACCACAATCACGTGACTCAATCTTTCCATTGCCGATTGAGTTCCTTCCTACATTACAGGTCAAAGTTTAAAAGATAATAACGAAATAAATAATATATATAATCCACGCAAATGAACATAATACGACTTTTTTTTTAACTATGTATTCTCATAAAAGAGAACTCATTGACTGTTAAAGTCCATTCTAATAGTAATCAACATATATGTTTCATTTAAAGTGTATTTTTCTTTTTGGAATTGTATCCTTTTTTTCCCAATCAAGAACGGTTTTCTTCACGATGTGTGTTGTACAAGACGTTCCCTTGTCGTATTGCTGTTTCATTTTTGAAGGAGAAACATTTATTTGTGTTTTGCTGATTATTTGAAAAGTCTTTTTTCAATAATGTAGTGAATATTCGTTAAAGAATTAAAAATATTTCCTAAAATATTTATAAAATTGTGAGCGTTCCCAAATAAATATAATTATTTTAGAGTTTTTCGATGGAGTACAGACTTGCACCATTATGGAGCATATTTCTTTTAGTTTTTCCGATAATATATCGAATCATTTTCGAATTATTTCATATTGAGCAAAACGGCTAGAAGATAAAAAATATTTTACAGCTTCTTGTTACTTAAAAGAATGATTTCAGAGAATATCTAAGCAGATATATCAATTCATTAACACGTTAGAATATAAACGGATTTAATAGAGCTTGTTTAATTAAACTTTAAAGTAGATATTAGTTTTAGTTTTTGAATTTTTCATAAACATCTAATCTTTCACATACCGTTTATAAACTTTTTTTTTACTCGTACTGTTTGTTCCTTGATACAAAATCAAATGTAATAGAAAATCATAATAACCTTTTATTTAAAAAAAAATAGATGTCATTAATGTAAGCCTATTGAACATGTGTTATATTACACATAATTTCCCCCTCTCTTTCTGTGAGAGAATCAACACTTTTGAAATACTTATAAACAGACTTACCAAACCGAATGCGTCCAAACCGACTGAAACCTCTCCTTCCACAAAACAGCCCTGCAAAAACAGAAAACAACTAAAAATCTCGGCAAAAAATCTGCTTTCAAAATCTGTACCCTCACCAGCACGCTTCCTCTTGTTCGGGGCTGTGCCTGACTATGAAGACAGGAAAAATCTAACGCACTAACCGACCTTCGCCAAAACACCAAACAAAGTAAAAATAAAATAAAACTCAAACGGCACTTCAAATACGGTGAAAAATTACCCTCTGTCTTAAGCAGACTACGTGTGCACAGCCGTAAAAATGGTATCCAAGCATTAATCAGGATTCATCGGTCGTTGTACCTACCTTTCGGATTCTTCGATAAGAAATCCAGCTGATGTATCGAGCCCAGAGCTTGTCAGGGAAAGGGGGAGTAGAGATGACCCAGGGTCAGGTCGTGAGCAGGGGCCTTTTCCCTTGGGGGTGCATTTCGTTTTGGGTCAATCCCCGTACTTGTAGATTAATTGCAGGCCAGGATCTGCAAAAACTAATTTGCCCAATCTTATTTTTCTCGCGTTTCGGTTTTATAGTGAGATGGGTTTTTAATCCCTCTATGTCCCCCAGGTATGTACGTGGTTTTTGGAATTTTTGTTTATTTTATTTTGTGGGGTATTTTTTTTTAAGTACGCAATCGTTTGGAGAAATCTCTTTTGCTACCGTTTAAATGGTTCAGGTGGTGGTTAAGTGAGAAGAGGGTCCTGTTGCATTAACCTTTTTGGGAAAATTGGACCTCGTGGAAGATTTCAATTTAAATGGTGTTCTGTTTTTATTACGTGTATTTTTGTTTTGTTTTGTGTGTGTTACGTAGTACTTAATGTTTGGGTTTTTAATCGAATTTATTTCCGAAATAATTAATTGAGATTTAATGAAATAATGTTTTATTTTATTTACATTCGTTGGCGATATTTTTATTTGAGCTTAGACTCTTGAGGTCGATACTAATAAATCTTTTAATAACCTATCAACTTGCTCGGAAACGTAGGACTTGAAGATTAATAATTAATTGTTTTATAACTGCTATAGGCTAATGGCATAATTTATTTAAATCAATTTTAATTTTATTTCTACATTGTTTGTAATTTATTTCCATGTTTATAGCAATAAATATGTTAATAATTCTTCACAAGGGTTTATCAAGCTACCTTGAAATTTTGACAGGAGAAAATGTTCAATTAACTTAAAAAAATAATTCTAAATTTAGTATTTTTTCTGTCGCGTCTTTATTCTAATACTAAGAACATTATCATCTATGCCAGAGATGGACAAATAGTGACACACCAAGACGGTTAGAAAAAGTGATAGGGTTTGTTCTCCTTATTAAATTGATTCTAAAATTAAATGTGTTTGCGAGAGTGAATGAGAGTGAGACAATATTAACGTCGCACTGATTAGCAACACGAGGGCTTTTTGTAAATGTGTTTGCAGCTGTGGATGATATGAAATAAGCACAACAAATAAATTGAATAAGACTGTCACTATTTTATTTAATTTATATTTATTTATTTTTATGGCAAAATGTTTGCCTTTTCTGAGACGAAAAATTAACTGATAAATGCAATCATTTTGAGAAGGTTCACCAGTATCTTCCGATTCTCAGACGGGCCCTTGAGCTAAAACAATTCCACCCCCGATCTAAACTAAGTCAAATATCACTAACAAGAATACAATTTTTTTATATCTATATATTATTCACTTATTCAAATATAAGAAATTTAAATGTTTTTCTAATATCTTAGAATAATAACAATATTTCAGCAACTGAACAAGCAGATTTAATTGCTCCTCATAGCATGTTACAAGACTCCACTTTTCTTATTAAAAGAACAAATCTTACTTCTTATTTCAGTTTATCTAAGTATTGATTTCCCTACAAGTGCCAAACAAAAGTAATTTTTTAGTTGATAATAATTCTTAAAAATAGACATATTCTTATAAACAAATAATTATTTTTTTATTATAAATTTTTTTAAAAAGTCTAAAAAGCTTATTTTTTTTTAACAAAAAAAGCTTATATTTTATTAGTAAATCACATTTGTATTAAAATTTGCTTGTTAGTGTCTTTTGGTTGATCATGGTTATTTAAGTTTTTTTTACTAGCCGTTGCATTAAAATAGAAGTCAAAAATAGTCTTGAAAATTGGAAGGATTCAAAGCAACAGTGTACAGGTAAAACTTTTCCTTGAAATACAGAAAGTACAAATTATATTAAAATAATTAGAGCGAAAGAAATAAGTTCTTTTGACGTGGAAATTTAATGGATAATGATTTCCCCGTACATTCCAACAAAAATCATATTTCTTTTCAGCTATTCTTAAAATTTAATAAGTTGATAATTTCAATATCAAAGATTTTGTGCAAAAAGCATTGATGTCGTTGTTACAAATTTATACACATAAATTGATTAACAAATATCAGATAACAGATACGCTTTGATGTATACCGTAAATATTTAAATTTTTGCAAGTAATACTGTGGTTGGTCAATATATCAGTACTTATAGCATTATATATAGTATTTTTACATTATCATTTCATAAACTAAAACATATAGTAATGCGAGACAGTTAGAGCAGAAAATTTTTTTTAATCCGGAATTATATATGTATTTTAGACAACAAAATACTTTGTTTATGTTTTTCAAATACAAAGTTTAATTTACATGATTATAACTGATATTTCATTCATTTTGAAGATATTTTTTGTTTTATTTATAGATAATGTCAAGAGTCATAAAATATAAAATTGCAAGTGAACAATTTCAGTCTGTCTAGAAATTTTGAGCAATATAAGAAAACTTAGCAATTATATACTGAAGTCAAAAGCCAATGAAAAATCATCATTTTAAGTTATTAATAATGATGAAGATCTCTTGCATTTGGTCAGAAGAAAGACCACCAACTGAGAAGGTTGGAAAAATAATCATATTTCAAGGCAAGTTCTTAAAACGTTGTTAAATATCAATCCTTAATTAGATAACAAAAGGCTTGTTTCTCAATTTCAATAGCTTATAAGAAATCCTCACTTCGAAACATGGAAGACATATCATCTCGTTAGATATTTATTAAAAAAAGCATTTAGTTCTAAGAAAATATATTTCTTGATATTGACAAGAATTGTTAAAGATAAATTTTAAACTTCCTAATTTAATGGACAGCATTTTCGACTTGATTTGAAAGTAATGTAATGAATGTTCCAATCCCTGTAATTTCCATAATCAAACATGTTAGTATTGAAAATCCATTGGGAAATATATACTCCAGAGAAATCAAGAGTATACGATGTACTTTAACAATGCATACTAAAATGAAATAAAATGCAAGGATAGCTTATTCATAAGACGGGATACGCAATGGACTGAACTAGTATTTGTTTTTTTTTATCTCTAAACATAACTATAAAATATTCAAGATTATTATCAAATCTGTTTTTCAAACCATTAGATTAACATACATGATTCGAAATGGGAAAGGATATATTTGGTATTAAGTTTTCTTACTATGTGGAATTACATTATTGAATTATTTTTTTATTTGGTGACAGCTGAAGAAAAATAATTTAAAATGTGCTTACAACTTTAACTATACAATGAAAACCCTTCGATAATATTTTGGTTTGCTTACAAAAAAAAGAATTAAAACATGTAGCCCATTAGACTTTTAAGAAAATGCTATAAAATATTTTCACTGATTACTAAAACATCATTATACATTTAAAGAAAATGATATTTTTTTTAAAGAAAATTTATAAGCCAACTTCAAATTAAGAAGAGAGTACAATGCATAAGCAACTCACTTTTTATCAATGAAAAAGCTTTAGAAATATTTTGAAAAATCAGTTTCTTGGATCATATAAAAGAGGAATTCACTAGTTTGCTTTGTATTGATTGGTATATTTACTATCGTCCTTTTTGTTCAAGGCAATGTTTTGTTTTCGCACGGTTTTTATTTAAGTCACAGAAAAACGACATAAACATCGTAGTTAAGAAGATAAAAATTACTTTATTGGAGTTCTGAAATCTGATATGAAATGCTAAGATTCAATGTTCAAGACAAAAGGGAAAGGAATAGAGATATTATCAATTAATTATACGCTTTAAAGAATTTAAAAAAATAAAGGAAAACACATAATTCTTTCTTCAATAGCTTTGCTGAAATATTTGTAGTCTGGAGTTTTTTTTATGTATACCAAAAGAAATCTGATTTTCAAATTAAGATTCACGCAATATCTACTGCCACCACGAATCTTCCATAATATTTTATTAATGTAATAGCATACTATCAATTACATTTTTAAATTTAAAAGAACTGAACCATAAAATAGAGAAAAGGAGCTTTCAAAGACTTTTGAAGATGACCGCATATTACCTCAATTTAAATATCCAATGACAAAACAAAAACAAAAAAGTAAAAGAAAATATTAAACTTGGATTGCAGTCAAACCCTGCAGGGTTTAAACCAACCAGAGTTCTTCCCCCTGGAAATTCAGTAGAAGACGAAATGATGCACCTGCCAATTTCAAAGACGAAAATCACTGTGATCCATCAGTTCCTGTGACAGGTAACAGCAACCAGATTGTTTATCAGAATCTCCAATGTACGTAAACATGGGTGTATAAGTACATGCACAACTATGTTAAAATAGGCCTGCTACCTTCGAATACTGCACGATAAGGACTTAAGGAAAAACGCTTCTTCTCTTATCTTTCTACTAGATAAGTGTACATAGGAATTAGTTACGTATTTTTCGTGAGATGGGTTCTAAAAATAATTAAGTCATCAAACTGCTTGTAGCACGAAGAGAAGTAGTTTTCATGGAAGGTCTTGTACATATTAGTTGAATAAGATAGTTAAATAAAATTATGCCATAAAAAGTATAGCAGCACAAAATAAAATAAAAGTGAAAATAAAGGGTTATTTTTTAATTTAACAATAAAGAACTTTTATATATATATATATCTTTAACATACATTAAATTATTATAAAAGAAATGGATAAATATACAAAATTCTTCTAACATACAATGAAATTTCTGATAGATGATAATTGTGGCTAACATTTTAACAATACATGATTTTACGATTAATCATAAAATCAGCACATTTTTAAAGGGCTTTAAAAGAAACCAAATCCTTTTTTCAAATTAAAATTCTAAATTCAGAGAATCGGAATTTTCTTTTTCTCCTTCGCCTATTTCTGAAAATAGTTATTTCATTTATAAGAAATCGTAAACTGATTCTATAAGATAGTACTCGTATATATATATATATATATATCTTACTTAATATCTTACTCAAAAGTGGCGACAACTTAACCGATCCTTACGAAGATTCAACTTTAAAAAAAATCTTTTAAAAAATTCAATTAAAATTTTTTGAAGAATTTTTTTTTAATTTAATTTTTTAAGTAAAAATTTACTTTAATATTGACAAATAATTACATAAACTATCAACACAGATCACGTTTCCTAACATACTAGGCCTGTTCAAAAAGTATCCGACCTCGAATTTTTCTGCGCACAGTATAAATTTTAAAATGGCGCCACTGTGCACAGAGGGAGGTGACAGTTTAATGTGCGTACTTGAATTTTCTCCCTTCTTTCCAGTGTACCAATCGTTTCCTGCAGGCAGTCCAGTGAGGTGCTGTTATACGTGTTCATCGGATTTTTTCTCTCTCTAAAGATGGCGGAACGACTTGAGCAGTGGTACTGCATCAAATTTTTTGGCCAAAAACTTGATGATTTCCTAAGTGAAACAATTCATAAGATTCAGCAAGTGTTTGGAGACAATGGGAATCACTCAAATTAAGAAGGGTTTTAACTGATTCAAAAGTGGCTGCAAGTCGAGAGTGGCCAGTGTTTCAGTGTTCTGGAAGGCCACAAACCGCTCGAAATGCAGCTGTTGTTAAAAAGGTGGAATATCTGATAATGGAAGACCATGTTTTAATCGTACGAGTCACTGCTGAACAAATTCAGATCAGTACAGGTGCTTTACATGCAATTTTGTGTGATCATGCGCAGAGCGGCTGGGAATTTGTTCCCAAGCTTCTGTAGGTTTAACGGAAAAAATTTGTTTTGAAGTTGCACAGCACCTACATGGACACTATCAATGCTGAACCTGGCATCTAGCAACTTCTGCTGTTCCTGAAAATGAAAATGCCATTGAAAGGATTCCGTTTTTTAAAGTAGAGATGGAATAAGACAGAACACGACGGGGGAGTTGAACCCCATTAAAAAAAAAGCCTTCTAGAAGTGTTTTCGGCAATGGAAGGAATGCTGGGTTAAGAGTGTGTGAAGGCGCAAGGGACCTACTTTAAATTTGATTAGGATCCCAATCCCACAAAGTAGCTAAGATTATTTTTCCTGTCCGAGGATCGGATACTTTTTGAACAGACCTTGTATACTAGCAGCAAATATCGGATCTGGAAATAAACGATGAATCCAAACTCGGATGGATAAAAAGATAAAAAATCGGAGACAACGGACGATAGTTTTATATGCTATCAGATTTCTTCAGCTCGAGAATTATTCAAGACAAAAAGGAACTTGAGCGTGACACATCATTTATGATTTTCATGTCAACAGATATTGCGAATAAAAACAATATCCTTTTAAGCCCCTTTATAGAAAACATGTTCTTGCCTTTCCTAAGCAATCAATGCGAAATTAAAATATTTGACATAAGTTTTTTAGTGCTTATCTTTTTTAAATTTTTATTTTTTGATATGATGCAATATGGATGAAAAGTAGAACAAATTTGTAAGTTTTTTTCAATGAGAATGGCTTAATTAATGGTAATAAAGTGATGATAGCAAAAATATATTTCTGTATAATTATCAAAAATACAAATTAAACACTTTTGTCGATATATATATTAAGCACACACACACATAGAGATGATTCTGCAGAATATTCGAGAATTTTCTTTCGTTTTATTAAGTTGAGAGCTTCTGATTGAGATTGCTTTTAACCATCCTATGCTTCCCTTGCGCATTTTCAGGTTGTTGATATTGCTTTCATATTTTGTGAAAATCTTGCTTCCGTGTAAAAAGTCGTCTTACAAAATAGAGGCTAAGTCATATTAAATAAAAGATTTTGCAAGTCAATGTTACCTGAAACAATGAAATTTGGATCTGACGCCAAATGAACGCCTAAAAAAGCAATTTCATATATACATACATAGAGAGAGAAAGAGAGACCATCGGAAGCAGGACAGTAGGAAGAGCAAATTACTCGTGACTTAAATGTAATACCTAGAATTGCGTGTAACATATGAAGAACATTTAATGAGACCGAATCCATACACAGAAAAGTCACGACGACCAATGCAGATCGATATTTGTCCCTCAAAGGAAACATAACAAAAGTACAACAGCTCTCAGTTGCCCCGTGTATTTCGCAGAACCAAGTAACTAAGTAGCAATGATTACTGGATGGTTTCAGGAGAGAGGTTCATATGATTACAGAATAGAGGTTCACATGGTTACAGAATCGAGATTCATATGGTTACAGAATAGAGGTTCACAGGGTTACATAATTGAGGTTCATATGGTTACAGAATAGATGTTCATATGGTTACAGAATAGAGGTTCAGATGGTTATAGGAGAGAGGACTGGGTGCAAGAAAATCTGCTGGTTGCGTTCTGATCACTTATGCACATAAATGAGTCCTCTTATGCATACAGCATCAACATGGGAGCAGTTAAAGGCAGTTCTGTACCTTTATGTGGATCAAAATCTAGCCTAACCGTTAACTCTCGACATACATTTGTCTGGCAGCAGCCAGAGCTATTTGTCCTCCAGCATCAGAGAGGAAACTAGTATAATGGAATTTAAGTAGGCATCATGCTGGTCAGGCAGGACCCTTCATGTCTTTTATGAGGGTTCTGTGAGGTATTGAGATGAAACCTGAAAGTGTTTAAGGATGGAGTTGGCTCTGATTTCATTTTTATGGATGATAACGCTCATCCTGATAAGACTCCTCTAGGAGATGAACTTTTGGAAAATTGGGATGGTCGTCTTATGGAATAGACAACCAGATCTCTACACCTCAACCCTTTACGGCATATTTGGAATATTCTTGAAAAGGATTTTTAGACTAGTCTCGCCTCTCCCAGATTCATCTTATAGGGTCTGAAAAAAAAAATGCCGCAAGAATGGAACTGATTGCCTCAGGGTCATTATCTGTCTCATTTCAAACGAGAAATTTGTTTTATATTTATGAATAATTTATATCCAAAATAATTTATCGAGTATCAAAACTTTTTAGGAAATTTTTTCTTTCTAAATATTATTGCTTAAGGTTAATAAACAAGACTTAAATTCAAAACATTTTTAGACAGGAAAAAGACCAAATATAATTACTTATGACACATATAGCGATTTCCTATACCGTACCTAAATATTAAGAATATTATAGCTTTTATGCAAATTCAAATTCCTTTCTAATCTAACGATTGCTAAAATTCATAGAAAAATAGCAGTCAAAGCATGACAAACATTTATACAGAAAAAATTTGACAATTTCAAACAGGAATAAGTAGAACATTAAAAACATAGTATTCTCCACATCATAGTGAAGTCAGAATTTCATATTAAATCATGTAACAATTTTTTGTATGAGAAAAAAGGATTCTGAATTTGTATTTCAGTCTTAAATATCAGAGAGTGATCAAGGAAAAAAATGAAGTTAGTAAGAAAATACTTCATATATATTTTGAAAAATAATTTTACTTAAATATTTATTTTGCAGCTGCCTATAAATCTGTTTAATTCTATTCAGTATTTCAGAAATTATTCTGAATTTCTATACAATTTTAAAATAAGCTGTTACTTTAAATATTAAAAAAATATTTATTTAATTATATGTTTCCTTTCAATTTTACAAAAGCTTAGTAGGAAATTTTACTTTTGTAAAAAGAAAAAACTATTTTATATGCAAGCGCAACATTATAGCAAACCATTGTACATTTTACTGTTTCCCATAATTCTAAAGTTATTTCCCGCAAGAATATAGTATTTACATTGAAAACATATATTCATCAGAAAATTTTAAATGCTGGATAAATTTTTAAAAACCTGGGATTTGTTTCCAGAAAATAGTATGTATAACAATCTAAATGAATTACCAATCACAATTTTTTTTTAAAAAAAAATGTGCTTTACGTTTTATTTGGTTCTTAATTTTTTCCATATCAATTACACTTACGAATTTTACTAAATCATACAGCAATATAATGCTAGGATTTCCACTTTTACTATCATTTGGCTTCACCGAATTTTACACCAAGATTGGCAAGATCGTGATCATGGCTACAAACATATTACAATTATAGCAAAATTACAGTCACGCTTATCAGTAATTATTTTTGAAGGAAAAAAAAGTAAAATATGGCTAAACTGAAACATTTCATGTCAATAATGTTCCTTTTCACGTCACCTTAATGGTAAAGTATTTTGCATTTAAGATTTTTTTTAAGGTGCAGATGACAGACTTTTTATACCTTGAGTTTGCATTTAAAAACTTTTCTAGATTAATTTCTCTAATTATTGTGATACTGCATTACAAAAAAAGGTTTTTTTCGTGAAAACTTATTAAATTCGGCTTATCTTTCACGAGTGAATTGTTTCGTGACTAAATTATGATACAAAAATTGCTGTCTTAACTAGTTTTTATCAAAGAAATACGCGTTATTTATCGTACACGATGCTATCACCCTTTTGATTTCTAAAATTATATGTTTTAAAAACTTATTCTATTTGAAAAACATGCATTGATAATGTTTTTGCATAAGCAAAGAATATGAATACTTTCATTCTTTCATAATATTTAAAATCTAATTATACCGCTCAGTATTTAAAATTTTTTTTTCAACGAATGTAAAATAGATATTTAAATGATGTGCATATATTTCATTATTTTAGCATAGGTTAATTTTTGGTACAATTTCTCAGCGTGACCTTTACAAAAGTTTTTTTTAACCTCTGAAACCATTTATCAGTTAAAAATATAAGCTGCTTGAGAGTTCTGAAAGAATTGCACCATTAAAGAAAATCTTTTACTGTCATTACGTATTAAGGAAAAATGTACTTATTCTATACTTTAATAATCTTCAATTTAAAAATATTTTTCTATTGTGGAATAGAAAAATAATGCTTTACAATTATTACTCTTTAATTTGAATTTTACTTTAATAGCAAAAGAAGAATAAAAATGTATATTTTTTCACGAATAAAAGTTAAAATTAATTAAATAATCAAGTGCCATTAGTTTTCTTTTTAATTTTTAAAAATAAAAAAAATTGATGGCTTGGATTTATAAGATAATCTCTTTACAAATATCCTAATATTTTTAAAATGTATAAATTTTAAATTGATTAATAAAGCATCAATAATTTCAACTACATTCCAACTACACACATAAATGTATTGTAAAAAAATCAAATGTACTATTTTTTTCTCTTGAATAAGTATACATGTATAAAATATAAAAACTTTGAAATTTAAAAAAAAAATGTAAAATATATATAATATAGAAAAGGATAAAATTTAGCGTTTTAAATCCTAATAAAGAGCTGCTAAAAATTGAAAATTAAGGTATTAAAATATAGTATAACTGTATATTTAAAAGAAAATTTTAAAGTGTAAAATTATTATAATAGAAAAATGAGAGTGAATCTAAGAACATGTTTGAAATCCTTTAAAATATAAACTTCACCAACTCTTCTTTTTCTTGCTTGGAATATTTAATTTTTATATTAATATTATTTGAAATACGCAATTTTCCCCGACAATTTTTGGAACTCTTCATGCCATCAGACTTAATTACGAATGCAAAAACATAACTCTACCAAATATTGCGTATAGAATAAGATGAATGCATTTATTCACTATGGACAACGCGTATTTAATTTTGCCTACACTATTACATTTATTAAATCACATTTTCATGTCATATTTAAGGAGAAAATAAATAAATAAATATAATCTGCATTTCATTATTTTAAATATGACAGATTGATCTAAAAAGGACATTTTTCTTCTCAAGGAAGAGCAATTAATTTCAGAAATTCAAATTTAATACTTATAAATAATCGGAGACTACATTTTTGAAACTGATGTATGTGAAGATCTCATTGGGTTGAAACTTCCCATCAACCACACAGAGTGATGCTTAACTGCCGCATACAAAACCATTTCCTGTGTCAAATGATCGAAAATCATTGGAGATTACCAACTCTTATCAGGATTATCGCATGCTTAAAGCGATATCTCATCAACATGTTCACCGAATTCGAACGACTATGTACAGCAGCGAAAAAATTTTGTTTTGGATTTGATGTTCGATAAGAATTTCTGATAAGGATGTGAAGTTATTCACATTATGAAGACATTCACATTTGTTTCCAGAAAGTTAGCGAAGCTTGTAAATTATTTAGAAATTGTAAAATTCGTTAGGAAGCTTCAATTCAAAGTGGCATGATGCTTTGGGTAATTGTTTTTAAAATCACTTTTTAAACGGTTGATACAAGTGACAGGATTAGAGAAATGTTTACATTTAATTATCCTTACCATAAATATTTAAGCTAATGACAACTTTTAGAACTGACAAATAAAGTTTTGCAGTATTTTGTGTTAGATTTTAATCTTCAAAGACAAGTTTGCCATTGGTCTGAATTTTGAGTTATCTGATGAAAGTCAGAATAATGTGATTATTTTTAATGAAAAATCAAACTGAGTTCCAAAGTTACATCATAACACAGAGTGGAAATTTTAGTGAAAAGGGCAATACTTCAAGTGTTGTGCTGATCATTCGGCAATGGCTCAAAATTAAATGATCTTTGATAAATTTATTTTTGAAAAACCTAAGTACAACTGTTTCTTCCAATTTATAATGAACCAGATTAGTTAAAATAATTCACAACCACGCAAAAATCGGAGTTCTAAATCCTGTTTTTAATTTATTTTACACTGTTGCCATTCACATAATACCATAAATCTTTTTCGTTACAAAATCGCTTCAATACAAGCTGAGTTGTTTCATTTATTGTTATAAATTTCTAGGAGCTTTGAATTTATTTTAGTTTAAATATATATATTAAATTACACCTCGTGGTTATATGATATGAATATTTGTTAAATTCGTGACAACATTAATTAAATTAAATCAAACTTACAGAGTATCTGTTAATATAGTAATATATTCCAGATACTAATCTAGACAATGACACGTAAAATAATTTCTAATAAAAGTGAGATATTTATATGCATATTAATGCTTACATTTATTGTTCCACATACTAAATATATCTGAATAACTTCAAAATCTTAGGGAAGTCTTAGCACTGGAGAGGAATAACAGAAGTAATTCTGGATTTTAATATTGGTCAAAAAAGAAATGGAAATTTCTTATGCTTTGAGTCACAGGATATTCTTAATCAAAAAAGAATTCCACAAACACACCTCACCAATAAATTTGAATCTTGCATTAGTATCTTTTTTTGAACTGTAAAACGATAAAACTTTTGAATCGATGCTCGAGTGTTTATATCACTTATACTTCTGTTCTATAAGCTCTTTCCACTGTGAATTCTATATAGAATTATATGAAAAAATAAATTAATTAATACTATATGTATTAACATCTTTATTTTCCCACGGCGAAGATTTTGAGATCTATGCAGTAGTTTCCTTCATTCACACAAGGAAACTAAATTATTTGGATTGTCATAAACGGGCGTGAGAAACGCTTTTTGTTTTCTGGTGTAACATTATTGGAACCTTTGAAAATTCAAAATACCTTTATAAAACCAGTATATTGTCTCAGTAAAAATTTAAAACCTAATTCGGGAAGATCACCTAGAGTTCCTGAAGTTTTCGAAGATAGAAAGCTCATCACTATTATTTCTTGAATAATAATCAATCTTTCTAACGTCTTATAAATATTTTTTAACCTCTGAAGCGGTCAAATTTCTTACCCAAAATGTAAAAAAAAAAAAAAAGAGCATATTTTTTATGGCATACAATTAAGAATAATACTTGAATGTGAAAATGAAGCATTTTATTTTAATTTTCAATTTTAACGTTTTCACACAATTTTTTAATTTATAATTGTGGAACTCAAAACCCCCTAAATGTTTGCTTTTTATAAGAACACTCTGCATGCTATGAAGAATGTTTCATGTATCTTAAAAGAATTTTTCTCATGCTTCCAAATAAAAATTCACGTTTGTACTTCTTTTTCAAACGGTTGAGGATTTTGTGTGTGTGTGCATATAGATATGCCCTCACAATATAAAACATGCTGTAATGCTAAGTCTTACATTGCAATGGGGACAGAGATAATTCTGGTGATTTTGGATTATTTTTGCATTTTCATTTTTTATCAAGCAACAAATTACACATAGCCTTTCTAATCCTTGTTCCTTATCGAATTTTTTCAAGAATCTAAATTCCTGTCATCAATTAAAAGTTCCCGTCTTCTCTTCGAAGAAAATCCCGGATGGGAAGATTTTAGTACCATAGCATCTCTTATAAAAACCACTCTCTCTACCAATCTAATAATCTCACTATAAGAATTGAAACTATGTTCAAATCAAAGATAGAAAGAACAAAATATCAGTGACGGGAAATTGATTGGGGCCAGCTTTCAGTAGCCCATACGGTGTATGGGAAAAATCAGTAAAAGAGTTAAAGAGAATTTTTTTATTTTTTACGTGAAAGAGTAAAATTAATTTATATTAGAAAACAAAATATACTAAACTAAACTCAGTGGCGTAAGAGCTCATGAGGGCCAAGACCTACAGTGACCCTCTCAGTTTTCGTGATCTTGGGCGCTGAGGTGCATGAGCAGAGCCTGACGTGAAAACCCTCAGTGTTTAGTCCCCAAGCAAGCTTGGTATTCACATATCGACCCATTGAAGAGATAAAAGGTTGAGTCGACCTTGTCCAGCCCGAGGTTTGAACCGAGGAAGCGAGATACTCTACCACTCAGCCACTGGGCTTCAGAAAACAAAATAAAACCATATTAAAAAGACTATGTTTAAATGAGGCAACAATATACGTTTTCTGCAAGTAAAATTACGCAGCGTGTTATTATTATAGTTTAAGTAGTTTCTGAATACAAATATCAGTGATTTATTTGACATATTGACAATGTACACTCAAAAGAAATTGATGTGTAAACGATAGAATGAGGCATACAATATTTTAAGTAATCAAATATATATAATGAAAAGTAAACAAATGTGTGAATTTTAACGGGATATTGTTAAACTTTAGTACATCTTCACAAAAATACTTTTATAAAATTAAGGCGTCATAGTCCTTGTAATGTTACGGTTTAGTAAGGAGTTCTGGATTCTAACTATATAATTATTTCACCTACATTCTTCATTTATAGGAACAGTTGTTCAATCTCATAAATCTGAGTTAATTTATGAAATTTTTTATTAATATTGGTTAAAAATAAGATGATCTTGACAAATTACTTTTAAGGGTACAGTGGAGTTTCAAAATCAATTTTTTTAATTACCAATGAAACTTTTTCAAATTTGCAGGAAATGTGTAATATGTTACCAAATAAAAATGTACAAATTTTAGTCAAAATATCTTTATTGGTTTCTGAGATATTAATTTTTTAAAATTTTAATTGTACCGAATAAGTAACACATTTCAAAAAGCTCCATGTAGAACCAGATTTAGTCTACGCTGTCAATATTCTCTCATAATGTTCATTTTATATATAAAAATAAGTTCAAATAAGTGATGTGTTCTTCATATTTCTCTTTTTAAAAAATTAAAAAATTATTTATGTTGAAAATTTTAGTTTTTTCCTTAAAAACTAACTAAAATGTTTATATTCCCTGGTTTTTATTATTTCACCTTCACTTAAATGAAAAAACATTCACTAGCATATATTTATACACCTATAGAGAATATGTGTGCAAATTTTCACTGCAATTGGGAAAAATGCGTTGCGCAGGAACATTTTAATGTTATTGAAACGACAAAAATTATAATTCCCTTAAATGAAGGTTTTTATGAGTATGATGATTATAAATCTTCAATCACATTTGATAAAAGCAATCATTACTATAATTAAGTAATACCATATTGTTTATAACTTATATACTGATTTTCTTTATGTCATTGTAATAAATATACCTAATTTTCAGCAATAAACAAATTTTCAGTAGTAAATGAAAAATTTAATATTTTGATGTTATTATTGAAAATATGACTGAAAATGTATTTTAAAGTCAAGCACAATTCTAGAACTTCATATACAACATATCTAAATGTAAAATAATATTCATAAAATATTATTATTAATAAAAATTAAATATACTATTATTTATGATTAACTTACCATAGTACCGTAATTTCAAATTCATCCAAATAAATATTTAAAAAAAAACAGGTTATACTAAAATTGTCCAGCCCCATAACTGAGCTCATTCTTTTCCCTATATTTTGTCATTTTTTTTATATTTTTGAATTTTTTTCTCCTTTTTATATTGTTCTGAGGCTTTTCGCTTTCTTTGCGACAACCTTCGGTTATCGCGTCTGTGGGCAATTGTGAATGCAGCGTCTACCATTTCACTATTATTTAATTTTAGCGTTTCAACATAGCCAATATTTACTTCGCTGACCGCTGCTGTTACTGCAAGATCAATTCGTTTCTTTGAAACAAATACATCTTTGGGGCATTTCCTCCAAATACAACTGTGTATACTCTCATTGGCATTTTGGGTTTTGCCGGAAACACAGCGAAGAAGAATTTCATTTGAGGCAAGGCGCTGGTATACTAGCATAATTTTAGCAACTACTTCTTCTGACAGTTTTGTTTTCATGCTTTTATGACTACCTGGTACTTTATTATCTGCCTTAGCTCTATTATAAAAGCACCAGGATAGCTTTCCTTCAGGGCATTTGCTGTGCATTGGCTTTACATCAGTTGACATACAATGATAAAGAGTTGCTAAAATTGACTTCTTCATCCTATCAACTTCTGGAGCATTGTCGACAATGCCTTTCCTGTAAAAGTTCTGTAATTTTGCTATTGTTGCATCAGTCAAACTACCTTGTTTACTACCACCTAATGTCACACCTTTCACACGCCACTCTTTCACTTTATTCCGGAGTGATGTTCCCAAACGTTTGGCTATGTGGTTAACACACTCTTCTTTTTTAATGACAACATCATCTCCATACACTTTTTTTTCATTCAGGTGTTGGTGTGTTTTTGCATCACCGTCACAAAGTATAGTGGTATACCGCATTGCGCAGTCAGATATTGACCGGTTCCACAAAATGTAGGCAGCATGCATTTCCATACTACCTGGGGAACCGTCAAAGTTTTTCTGGCACTTTTCTGAATGCCCTGATTTCCAAATCTGAAACTCGGGGCTCGCTTCACCCAAATCTTTCGCAGCCATACTGCATTCATGGCAATACTTTGACAAAACCTCAAAGTCAACAACGAGATTTGTCATTACATCAATGACAATGCCGATGCCATATAGAGACGTATGGCCTCTTTTGTGCCACGTTCCATCGTATGATACAGTTATATCAATAATATTGTTCTGAACAAGATCAGGATGTAAATATAAATTTGTTTGCCTCACGTGGTCTCTTGAGATTTGTAGCATTTCAGCTTTCGCATTTTCATTTTTGCTACATAAGTTTTCTAAGCATTTCGAAAATGTTTTACGATCCATACACGGTGTACCTAAAATTGATGAGAACGTTTCTAAGGCTGCGTGACCCCTCCCTATAGCTAAGAATGCAGATGCAAGTTTTGTGTTGATATCAAATTTCCTGCAGGGTTTTTCTCGTTGACTTGTGAAGGCATGTCCATATGATTTTTTACATTTTTCGCAAACAAGTTCCATTTTGGTGGAGAAACCGTATGAATTGTGTGCTAAAATCTTCAACGAGAACTGGTTGCAATCACTACATGGAACATTATGTAACAATGACGTCCACATTGAATTATTGATGAAATGATATTCATTTGATTCAGAATCCACATCACTTTTACTCATACCTGATGTACTAGGAACAGCTCCTGTTGAAATTTCATCACATTTACTATCAGATGATGAACTACATGCAGATTTTCCCTTTTCTAAATTTCTTATGCAGGCAGCTCTGCGTTGCTTGGTCGCCCTTTGGGCTTTCGATATTTTGAACTTATACTGTGCATTATCACAAAACAAAATAAACTGTGATAATTTGCTCAAAAGAATAGAAAATATATAAATATTAAAAGATAATGGCAATATAGAGCTTTAGTTCTGAAAAGAACTGTTTCTTATTTATAAAACGAAACTCAAAGAAAGCTGTTTTCGCAACAAAGTTGGTTAGACAATGTAAACAAAAACTTATACCACACAGTTTGAGTTACAGTTATTTTCATGTTGCCAAATTATAGAAATATATAATGCATATATAGAGTAAAAAAAATAACACATAAAGTAAATAAAAGTATCGCTAAAAATGATAAAAGAATACAATACAGAAGCGTAATTCTGCAGCTGATGCAAGCAGATGTAAACAAAGGGCGTGGTCAAACAGGTGTTCGAATTCAAAAGAGCATAACTTCTATAAAAATGATCGGAATGGAAAAATTCTTTTGCATTCAGTAGCAATGATTACAAGCATTAATAATATGCTAAAAGTGAAAAATCGAAAATTTGATCGATTTTCACCAATTTGAAAGTCCACTGTACCCTTAAGAAATCAATCTATAACGTATAAATATTGTAATTGGAAAAAGAAGTTAATGATAATTTCAAGTCTAAAAAGAAAAAATATATATAATTGAAAAAAAAATAACTCACGGTTTTTTTTAAGGTAATATGATGAAAATATAGTCTTACAAGCCTACAAATTGCAATAGATTGCGCATCAGAATGGTTCTGAACATCAGATATTCGTAGATGAAAAGATTAAACCATTGAATTGTAAAAAAAGCTAAAAACTAGCCATACATCTTTTACAACTTGATGAAAAACTGTGGCATCATGGAGCTCCCTTTTAAAAAATAACCATTAGTAAATCTAACCCACGGCAAACATGCTATAATACATGGAGGATGAAAGAAGAAAATTACAATCGAGTCTAATAGTGAGTTTATATGTCAGATTTAATATACCACTCAGCGAAGAGGTTTGCTCCAGTTTCATGTCAATCAAAAGGTCTAAAAGGGCCAATTGCTTTAACCCCGCCTCCCACTTAAAGGCAATTTTAGAATAATTCCTTCCTTTTAAACATCTCTTTCAAAATTGCCGTAGTCAGATTCACTTAACTGAACGCGTCTGGGAGCAAATGGTCCTTTAAAAGGTTAGACAATCCAACGTTTCTGAGTGCTGCCACTGATTGCAAAAGTAATTTTTATCCTCTTCCAATTCCATGGCCAATGCCTTTGGCAGACGTGAGCGATTTACTTAACTTGTGCTATATGCCATGCTCAGTTATCGCTTCGCTTTAAATATATAACACTAATTTGATATGTCCATTAGAATGAAGCCCTGGTTTTATGTCGGACGTAAAGCATTTTGTTGCCTTTCCTTCTTTTTTTAGATAAAAGAAATGGGTTTTTCAGCACGTACGTGGTTTGGGATGGTTTACAACGCGAACGTTTTTTTTCTTTCTTTCTGCTTTTTGTTAATTTTTTCGTCATTAGAGGAACAAATTAGAATGGGCGTTGGGCGTAGTCTGAGTGATTTCGTTATAAGTTAATGATCTTGGAAGCTAGTTGCGAGCGGAGTGGAAGTATTCTTTTTTTAGTATACCGTTTGGTGTTTTTGAATTTGGTAAATTGCTTCTATGTAGATGTGAGCTGAGAAACAAGATCAAATAATGAACTGGAGGGAAAAAATATTTTATTTTATTAATAATAGTTGACAATTATTTAGATAATTTCGAATTTAAATAAATTTTAAATTTCTTTGAGCGGAGGTAAAAACTGGAGGTCAGAAAATTAATTAGTTTTTTTTAAGAACGCAATTCTCAGTAAGACGAAAAGGCAGTTTTTAGAGAAAAACTAAAAGATTATCATAATCAAATCTTTAATTTGAATTTTAAAAGTGAACAGATTTTTTTACAAAGGAATGTAATAAATTTATTTAAAATCAGTAAAAAAGGATAATAAACTTTTCTTTTACATCGGCAGCATAAACGCATAAATTTTTGATCTTAAAATAATAAAAAGAACCCATTATATAAATGCAATTTCACGCGTTAATAATGTTGGAAGGGAAAATTTTTGCATTATGCTACTGTCTGTTTTTAAAATCATGATTCTAATTTGGTAATATCCTGAATGAGGTATATACTTTATTACAAGCTAAAAACCGCTTGGTAAAACGTTCTCGTCTAAATAATTTGTAAACATGTATTTTACAATATAAAAAAGTCTCATTACTTTATTTTTACAGGTTTTTGATGTTATTTCCTTAAAGTTTGAATTATAACTTAATTTACACTCCACGGGAAATAATTTATTATATTTCAAGCACTTCTTGACTGTGAGCAAAATCATAATTAATTCCATGATTAAAATCTATGATTTAATTCAGCTTAATATCATTTACTCCAATGACCCATATACTTAGAAATTTCTAGCAGTAGGCAAAGCACATTAAAAGCAAGGCGCCTGTACATTGAAGTTCACTTACAAATTGCTACCCTCCTTCAATTTGGAAATATTTTCCTTTTATTGTACCCTATTTCGTGTAATCCTTGTATTATTCTTAAAATGTCAATACAAATATTGGATACTTCTCCGAAATGCTTGGATTAACGGAAATACAACATATTAATGTAATTAATTTATAAAAAAAATATTCACAAATAAGTGAAAAAGCTTAATACTATGTATAATTAATTGAATGTCATACTATTTGAATATTTACTTTAAGAGCCAAACAATTAAATTAAAAAAATTATTAATAAATTAAATGGACATTTTATATTTTCCCTTAATTACAAAATTTAAAAAAATATTTTAAAATTCAATAATTATGATAAAATTTAATTTATAATTTTTTCTTCCGGTATCTAGAAAGTGTGACTGGGTTCTTAAATATCTTTATCAAATTCATCTCAATAATACTGAAATTGGATTTAGAAGATTTAATTCACAATGTGCTTATCAACTGCAACTCTATTTCTTATTAATTCTAATGCTTGCTTTACTGATTGATGCTTTGAAGACTGCATGACATTTATAGACTATAATATAAGTTTACAATTGATGTACATTTTCTTTTTAAGAGTTGTGTACACAAAGAAACTAT
>BMAO01019401.1:0-25194 GCA_019973975.1 Trichonephila clavata
CAGCGTCGGATTTTACATAAGAAAATTGAGTTTGGTTGGAATAGGAGTTAGAAATTTTTTCGGTGTTCATGACGTCTCATGAGCCAAATATCCAAAAAATGTGAAATTTTTTATTGCAATAACTTTTGATCTAATTGAATTTTGAAAAGCGCTACATGTATTCGTGATCAGCGTCGGATTTTACATAAGAAAATTGAGTTTGGTTGGAATAGGAGTTAGAAATTTTTCGGTGTTCATGACGTCTCATGAGCCAAATATCCAAAAAATGTGAAATTTTTTATTGCAATAACTTTTGATCTAATTGAATTTTGAAAAGCGCTACATGTATTCGTGATCAGCGTCGGATTTTACATAAGAAAATTGAGTTTGGTTGGAATAGGAGTTAGAAATTTTTTCGGTGTTCATGACGTCTCATGAGCCAAATATCCAAAAAATGTGAAATTTTTTATTGCAATAACTTTTGATCTAATTGGAATTTTGAAAAGCGCTACATGTATTCGTGATCAGCGTCGGATTTTACATAAGAAAATTGAGTTTGGTTGGAATAGGAGTTAGAAATTTTTTCGGTGTTCATGACGTCTCATGAGCCAAATATCCAAAAAATGTGAAATTTTTTATTGCAATAACTTTTGATCTAATTGGAATTTTGAAAAGCGCTACATGTATTCGTGATCAGCGTCGGATTTTACATAAGAAAATTGAGTTTGGTTGGAATAGGAGTTAGAAATTTTTTCGGTGTTCATGACGTCTCAGAGCCAAATATCCAAAAAATGTGAAATTTTTTATTGCAATAACTTTTGATCTAATTGAATTTTGAAAAGCGCTACATGTATTCGTGATCAGCGTCGGATTTTACATAAGAAAATTGAGTTTGGTTGGAATAGGAGTTAGAAATTTTTTCGGTGTTCATGACGTCTCATGAGCCAAATATCCAAAAAATGTGAAATTTTTTATTGCAATAACTTTTGATCTAATTGAATTTTGAAAAGCGCTACATGTATTCGTGATCAGCGTCGGATTTTACATAAGAAAATTGAGTTTGGTTGGAATAGGAGTTAGAAATTTTTCGGTGTTCATGACGTCTCATGAGCCAAATATCCAAAAAATGTGAAATTTTTTATTGCAATAACTTTTGATCTAATTGAATTTTGAAAAGCGCTACATGTATTCGTGATCAGCGTCGGATTTTACATAAGAAAATTGAGTTTGGTTGGAATAGGAGTTAGAAATTTTTCGGTGTTCATGACGTCTCATGAGCCAAATATCCAAAAAATGTGAAATTTTTTATTGCAATAACTTTTGATCTAATTGAATTTTGAAAAGCGCTACATGTATTCGTGATCAGCGTCGGATTTTACATAAGAAAATTGAGTTTGGTTGGAATAGGAGTTAGAAATTTTTTCGGTGTTCATGACGTCTCATGAGCCAAATATCCAAAAAATGTGAAATTTTTTATTGCAATAACTTTTGATCTAATTGAATTTTGAAAAGCGCTACATGTATTCGTGATCAGCGTCGGATTTTACATAAGAAAATTGAGTTTGGTTGGAATAGGAGTTAGAAATTTTTTCGGTGTTCATGACGTCTCATGAGCCAAATATCCAAAAAATGTGAAATTTTTTATTGCAATAACTTTTGATCTAATTGAATTTTGAAAAGCGCTACATGTATTCGTGATCAGCGTCGGATTTTACATAAGAAAATTGAGTTTGGTTGGAATAGGAGTTAGAAATTTTTTCGGTGTTCATGACGTCTCATAGCCAAATATCCAAAAAATGTGAAATTTTTTATTGCAATAACTTTTGATCTAATTGGAATTTTGAAAAGCGCTACATGTATTCGTGATCAGCGTCGGATTTTACATAAGAAAATTGAGTTTGGTTGGAATAGGAGTTAGAAATTTTTTCGGTGTTCATGACGTCTCATGAGCCAAATATCCAAAAAATGTGAAATTTTTTATTGCAATAACTTTTGATCTAATTGGAATTTTGAAAAGCGCTACATGTATTCGTGATCAGCGTCGGATTTTACATAAGAAAATTGAGTTTGTTGGAATAGGAGTTAGAAATTTTTTCGGTGTTCATGACGTCTCATGAGCCAAATATCCAAAAAATGTGAAATTTTTTATTGCAATAACTTTTGATCTAATTGGAATTTTGAAAAGCGCTACATGTATTCGTGATCAGCGTCGGATTTTACATAAGAAAATTGAGTTTGGTTGGAATAGGAGTTAGAAATTTTTTCGGTGTTCATGACGTCTCATGAGCCAAATATCCAAAAAATGTGAAATTTTTTATTGCAATAACTTTTGATCTAATTGGAATTTTGAAAAGCGCTACATGTATTCGTGATCAGCGTCGGATTTTACATAAGAAAATTGAGTTTGGTTGGAATAGGAGTTAGAAATTTTTTCGGTGTTCATGACGTCTCATGAGCCAAATATCCAAAAAATGTGAAATTTTATTATTGCAATAACTTTTGATCTAATTGAATTTTGAAAAGCGCTACATGTATTCGTGATCAGCGTCGGATTTTACATAAGAAAATTGAGTTTGGTTGGAATAGGAGTTAGAAATTTTTTCGGTGTTCATGACGTCTCATGAGCCAAATATCCAAAAAATGTGAAATTTTTTATTGCAATAACTTTTGATCTAATTGGAATTTTGAAAAGCGCTACATGTATTCGTGATCAGCGTCGGATTTTACATAAGAAAATTGAGTTTGGTTGGAATAGGAGTTAGAAATTTTTTCGGTGTTCATGACGTCTCATGAGCCAAATATCCAAAAAATGTGAAATTTTTTATTGCAATAACTTTTGATCTAATTGAATTTTGAAAAGCGCTACATGTATTCGTGATCAGCGTCGGATTTTACATAAGAAAATTGAGTTTGGTTGGAATAGGAGTTAGAAATTTTTTCGGTGTTCATGACGTCTCATGAGCCAAATATCCAAAAAATGTGAAATTTTATTATTGCAATAACTTTTGATCTAATTGAATTTTGAAAAGCGCTACATGTATTCGTGATCAGCGTCGGATTTTACATAAGAAAATTGAGTTTGGTTGGAATAGGAGTTAGAAATTTTTCGGTGTTCATGACGTCTCATGAGCCAAATATCCAAAAAATGTGAAATTTTTTATTGCAATAACTTTTGATCTAATTGAATTTTGAAAAGCGCTACATGTATTCGTGATCAGCGTCGGATTTTACATAAGAAAATTGAGTTTGGTTGGAATAGGAGTTAGAAATTTTTCGGTGTTCATGACGTCTCATGAGCCAAATATCCAAAAAATGTGAAATTTTTTATTGCAATAACTTTTGATCTAATTGAATTTTGAAAAGCGCTACATGTATTCGTGATCAGCGTCGGATTTTACATAAGAAAATTGAGTTTGGTTGGAATAGGAGTTAGAAATTTTTTCGGTGTTCATGACGTCTCATGAGCCAAATATCCAAAAAATGTGAAATTTTTTATTGCAATAACTTTTGATCTAATTGAATTTTGAAAAGCGCTACATGTATTCGTGATCAGCGTCGGATTTTACATAAGAAAATTGAGTTTGGTTGGAATAGGAGTTAGAAATTTTTTCGGTGTTCATGACGTCTCATGAGCCAAATATCCAAAAAATGTGAAATTTTTTATTGCAATAACTTTTGATCTAATTGGAATTTTGAAAAGCGCTACATGTATTCGTGATCAGCGTCGGATTTTACATAAGAAAATTGAGTTTGGTTGGAATAGGAGTTAGAAATTTTTCGGTGTTCATGACGTCTCATGAGCCAAATATCCAAAAAATGTGAAATTTTTTATTGCAATAACTTTTGATCTAATTGGAATTTTGAAAAGCGCTACATGTATTCGTGATCAGCGTCGGATTTTACATAAGAAAATTGAGTTTGGTTGGAATAGGAGTTAGAAATTTTTCGGTGTTCATGACGTCTCATGAGCCAAATATCCAAAAAATGTGAAATTTTATTATTGCAATAACTTTTGATCTAATTGGAATTTTGAAAAGCGCTACATGTATTCGTGATCAGCGTCGGATTTTACATAAGAAAATTGAGTTTGGTTGGAATAGGAGTTAGAAATTTTTTCGGTGTTCATGACGTCTCATGAGCCAAATATCCAAAAAATGTGAAATTTTATTATTGCAATAACTTTTGATCTAATTCGAATTTTGAAAAGCGCTACATGTATTCGTGATCAGCGTCGGATTTTACATAAGAAAATTGAGTTTGGTTGGAATAGGAGTTAGAAATTTTTCGGTGTTCATGACGTCTCATGAGCCAAATATCCAAAAAATGTGAAATTTTTTATTGCAATAACTTTTGATCTAATTGGAATTTTGAAAAGCGCTACATGTATTCGTGATCAGCGTCGGATTTTACATAAGAAAATTGAGTTTGGTTGGAATAGGAGTTAGAAATTTTTTCGGTGTTCATGACGTCTCATGAGCCAAATATCCAAAAAATGTGAAATTTTTTATTGCAATAACTTTTGATCTAATTGGAATTTTGAAAAGCGCTACATGTATTCGTGATCAGCGTCGGATTTTACATAAGAAAATTGAGTTTGGTTGGAATAGGAGTTAGAAATTTTTCGGTGTTCATGACGTCTCATGAGCCAAATATCCAAAAAATGTGAAATTTTTTATTGCAATAACTTTTGATCTAATTGGAATTTTGAAAAGCGCTACATGTATTCGTGATCAGCGTCGGATTTTACATAAGAAAATTGAGTTTGGTTGGAATAGGAGTTAGAAATTTTTCGGTGTTCATGACGTCTCATGAGCCAAATATCCAAAAAATGTGAAATTTTTTATTGCAATAACTTTTGATCTAATTGGAATTTTGAAAAGCGCTACATGTATTCGTGATCAGCGTCGGATTTTACATAAGAAAATTGAGTTTGGTTGGAATAGGAGTTAGAAATTTTTTCGGTGTTCATGACGTCTCATGAGCCAAATATCCAAAAAATGTGAAATTTTATTATTGCAATAACTTTTGATCTAATTGGAATTTTGAAAAGCGCTACATGTATTCGTGATCAGCGTCGGATTTTACATAAGAAAATTGAGTTTGGTTGGAATAGGAGTTAGAAATTTTTTCGGTGTTCATGACGTCTCATGAGCCAAATATCCAAAAAATGTGAAATTTTTTATTGCAATAACTTTTGATCTAATTCGAATTTTGAAAAGCGCTACATGTATTCGTGATCAGCGTCGGATTTTACATAAGAAAATTGAGTTTGGTTGGAATAGGAGTTAGAAATTTTTCGGTGTTCATGACGTCTCATGAGCCAAATATCCAAAAAATGTGAAATTTTTTATTGCAATAACTTTTGATCTAATTGGAATTTTGAAAAGCGCTACATGTATTCGTGATCAGCGTCGGATTTTACATAAGAAAATTGAGTTTGGTTGGAATAGGAGTTAGAAATTTTTTCGGTGTTCATGACGTCTCATGAGCCAAATATCCAAAAAATGTGAAATTTTATTATTGCAATAACTTTTGATCTAATTGGAATTTTGAAAAGCGCTACATGTATTCGTGATCAGCGTCGGATTTTACATAAGAAAATTGAGTTTGGTTGGAATAGGAGTTAGAAATTTTTTCGGTGTTCATGACGTCTCATGAGCCAAATATCCAAAAAATGTGAAATTTTTTATTGCAATAACTTTTGATCTAATTCGAATTTTGAAAAGCGCTACATGTATTCGTGATCAGCGTCGGATTTTACATAAGAAAATTGAGTTTGGTTGGAATAGGAGTTAGAAATTTTTCGGTGTTCATGACGTCTCATGAGCCAAATATCCAAAAAATGTGAAATTTTATTATTGCAATAACTTTTGATCTAATTGGAATTTTGAAAAGCGCTACATGTATTCGTGATCAGCGTCGGATTTTACATAAGAAAATTGAGTTTGGTTGGAATAGGAGTTAGAAATTTTTTCGGTGTTCATGACGTCTCATGAGCCAAATATCCAAAAAATGTGAAATTTTTTATTGCAATAACTTTTGATCTAATTGGAATTTTGAAAAGCGCTACATGTATTCGTGATCAGCGTCGGATTTTACATAAGAAAATTGAGTTTGGTTGGAATAGGAGTTAGAAATTTTTTCGGTGTTCATGACGTCTCATGAGCCAAATATCCAAAAAATGTGAAATTTTTTATTGCAATAACTTTTGATCTAATTGAATTTTGAAAAGCGCTACATGTATTCGTGATCAGCGTCGGATTTTACATAAGAAAATTGAGTTTGGTTGGAATAGGAGTTAGAAATTTTTTCGGTGTTCATGACGTCTCATGAGCCAAATATCCAAAAAATGTGAAATTTTTTATTGCAATAACTTTTGATCTAATTGAATTTTGAAAAGCGCTACATGTATTCGTGATCAGCGTCGGATTTTACATAAGAAAATTGAGTTTGGTTGGAATAGGAGTTAGAAATTTTTCGGTGTTCATGACGTCTCATGAGCCAAATATCCAAAAAATGTGAAATTTTATTATTGCAATAACTTTTGATCTAATTGAATTTTGAAAAGCGCTACATGTATTCGTGATCAGCGTCGGATTTTACATAAGAAAATTGAGTTTGGTTGGAATAGGAGTTAGAAATTTTTCGGTGTTCATGACGTCTCATGAGCCAAATATCCAAAAAATGTGAAATTTTATTATTGCAATAACTTTTGATCTAATTGGAATTTTGAAAAGCGCTACATGTATTCGTGATCAGCGTCGGATTTTACATAAGAAAATTGAGTTTGGTTGGAATAGGAGTTAGAAATTTTTTCGGTGTTCATGACGTCTCATGAGCCAAATATCCAAAAAATGTGAAATTTTTTATTGCAATAACTTTTGATCTAATTGGAATTTTGAAAAGCGCTACATGTATTCGTGATCAGCGTCGGATTTTACATAAGAAAATTGAGTTTGGTTGGAATAGGAGTTAGAAATTTTTTCGGTGTTCATGACGTCTCATGAGCCAAATATCCAAAAAATGTGAAATTTTTTATTGCAATAACTTTTGATCTAATTCGAATTTTGAAAAGCGCTACATGTATTCGTGATCAGCGTCGGATTTTACATAAGAAAATTGAGTTTGGTTGGAATAGGAGTTAGAAATTTTTTCGGTGTTCATGACGTCTCATGAGCCAAATATCCAAAAAATGTGAAATTTTATTATTGCAATAACTTTTGATCTAATTCGAATTTTGAAAAGCGCTACATGTATTCGTGATCAGCGTCGGATTTTACATAAGAAAATTGAGTTTGGTTGGAATAGGAGTTAGAAATTTTTCGGTGTTCATGACGTCTCATGAGCCAAATATCCAAAAAATGTGAAATTTTTTATTGCAATAACTTTTGATCTAATTGGAATTTTGAAAAGCGCTACATGTATTCGTGATCAGCGTCGGATTTTACATAAGAAAATTGAGTTTGGTTGGAATAGGAGTTAGAAATTTTTTCGGTGTTCATGACGTCTCATGAGCCAAATATCCAAAAAATGTGAAATTTTTTATTGCAATAACTTTTGATCTAATTGGAATTTTGAAAAGCGCTACATGTATTCGTGATCAGCGTCGGATTTTACATAAGAAAATTGAGTTTGGTTGGAATAGGAGTTAGAAATTTTTTCGGTGTTCATGACGTCTCATGAGCCAAATATCCAAAAAATGTGAAATTTTATTATTGCAATAACTTTTGATCTAATTCGAATTTTGAAAAGCGCTACATGTATTCGTGATCAGCGTCGGATTTTACATAAGAAAATTGAGTTTGGTTGGAATAGGAGTTAGAAATTTTTTCGGTGTTCATGACGTCTCATGAGCCAAATATCCAAAAAATGTGAAATTTTATTATTGCAATAACTTTTGATCTAATTGAATTTTGAAAAGCGCTACATGTATTCGTGATCAGCGTCGGATTTTACATAAGAAAATTGAGTTTGGTTGGAATAGGAGTTAGAAATTTTTCGGTGTTCATGACGTCTCATGAGCCAAATATCCAAAAAATGTGAAATTTTTTATTGCAATAACTTTTGATCTAATTGAATTTTGAAAAGCGCTACATGTATTCGTGATCAGCGTCGGATTTTACATAAGAAAATTGAGTTTGGTTGGAATAGGAGTTAGAAATTTTTTCGGTGTTCATGACGTCTCATGAGCCAAATATCCAAAAAATGTGAAATTTTTTATTGCAATAACTTTTGATCTAATTGGAATTTTGAAAAGCGCTACATGTATTCGTGATCAGCGTCGGATTTTACATAAGAAAATTGAGTTTGGTTGGAATAGGAGTTAGAAATTTTTTCGGTGTTCATGACGTCTCATGAGCCAAATATCCAAAAAATGTGAAATTTTTTATTGCAATAACTTTTGATCTAATTCGAATTTTGAAAAGCGCTACATGTATTCGTGATCAGCGTCGGATTTTACATAAGAAAATTGAGTTTGGTTGGAATAGGAGTTAGAAATTTTTCGGTGTTCATGACGTCTCATGAGCCAAATATCCAAAAAATGTGAAATTTTTTATTGCAATAACTTTTGATCTAATTGGAATTTTGAAAAGCGCTACATGTATTCGTGATCAGCGTCGGATTTTACATAAGAAAATTGAGTTTGGTTGGAATAGGAGTTAGAAATTTTTCGGTGTTCATGACGTCTCATGAGCCAAATATCCAAAAAATGTGAAATTTTTTATTGCAATAACTTTTGATCTAATTGGAATTTTGAAAAGCGCTACATGTATTCGTGATCAGCGTCGGATTTTACATAAGAAAATTGAGTTTGGTTGGAATAGGAGTTAGAAATTTTTCGGTGTTCATGACGTCTCATGAGCCAAATATCCAAAAAATGTGAAATTTTTTATTGCAATAACTTTTGATCTAATTCGAATTTTGAAAAGCGCTACATGTATTCGTGATCAGCGTCGGATTTTACATAAGAAAATTGAGTTTGGTTGGAATAGGAGTTAGAAATTTTTCGGTGTTCATGACGTCTCATGAGCCAAATATCCAAAAAATGTGAAATTTTATTATTGCAATAACTTTTGATCTAATTGAATTTTGAAAAGCGCTACATGTATTCGTGATCAGCGTCGGATTTTACATAAGAAAATTGAGTTTGGTTGGAATAGGAGTTAGAAATTTTTTCGGTGTTCATGACGTCTCATGAGCCAAATATCCAAAAAATGTGAAATTTTTTATTGCAATAACTTTTGATCTAATTGAATTTTGAAAAGCGCTACATGTATTCGTGATCAGCGTCGGATTTTACATAAGAAAATTGAGTTTGGTTGGAATAGGAGTTAGAAATTTTTTCGGTGTTCATGACGTCTCAAGAGCCAAATATCCAAAAAATGTGAAATTTTTTATTGCAATAACTTTTGATCTAATTGGAATTTTGAAAAGCGCTACATGTATTCGTGATCAGCGTCGGATTTTACATAAGAAAATTGAGTTTGGTTGGAATAGGAGTTAGAAATTTTTCGGTGTTCATGACGTCTCATGAGCCAAATATCCAAAAAATGTGAAATTTTTTTATTGCAATAACTTTTGATCTAATTCGAATTTTGAAAAGCGCTACATGTATTCGTGATCAGCGTCGGATTTTACATAAGAAAATTGAGTTTGGTTGGAATAGGAGTTAGAAATTTTTCGGTGTTCATGACGTCTCATGAGCCAAATATCCAAAAAATGTGAAATTTTTTATTGCAATAACTTTTGATCTAATTCGAATTTTGAAAAGCGCTACATGTATTCGTGATCAGCGTCGGATTTTACATAAGAAAATTGAGTTTGGTTGGAATAGGAGTTAGAAATTTTTCGGTGTTCATGACGTCTCATGAGCCAAATATCCAAAAAATGTGAAATTTTTTATTGCAATAACTTTTGATCTAATTGGAATTTTGAAAAGCGCTACATGTATTCGTGATCAGCGTCGGATTTTACATAAGAAAATTGAGTTTGGTTGGAATAGGAGTTAGAAATTTTTTCGGTGTTCATGACGTCTCATGAGCCAAATATCCAAAAAATGTGAAATTTTTTATTGCAATAACTTTTGATCTAATTGAATTTTGAAAAGCGCTACATGTATTCGTGATCAGCGTCGGATTTTACATAAGAAAATTGAGTTTGGTTGGAATAGGAGTTAGAAATTTTTCGGTGTTCATGACGTCTCATGAGCCAAATATCCAAAAAATGTGAAATTTTTTATTGCAATAACTTTTGATCTAATTCGAATTTTGAAAAGCGCTACATGTATTCGTGATCAGCGTCGGATTTTACATAAGAAAATTGAGTTTGGTTGGAATAGGAGTTAGAAATTTTTTCGGTGTTCATGACGTCTCATGAGCCAAATATCCAAAAAATGTGAAATTTTATTATTGCAATAACTTTTGATCTAATTGGAATTTTGAAAAGCGCTACATGTATTCGTGATCAGCGTCGGATTTTACATAAGAAAATTGAGTTTGGTTGGAATAGGAGTTAGAAATTTTTCGGTGTTCATGACGTCTCAGAGCCAAATATCCAAAAAATGTGAAATTTTTTATTGCAATAACTTTTGATCTAATTGGAATTTTGAAAAGCGCTACATGTATTCGTGATCAGCGTCGGATTTTACATAAGAAAATTGAGTTTGGTTGGAATAGGAGTTAGAAATTTTTTCGGTGTTCATGACGTCTCATGAGCCAAATATCCAAAAAATGTGAAATTTTTTATTGCAATAACTTTTGATCTAATTGAATTTTGAAAAGCGCTACATGTATTCGTGATCAGCGTCGGATTTTACATAAGAAAATTGAGTTTGGTTGGAATAGGAGTTAGAAATTTTTCGGTGTTCATGACGTCTCATGAGCCAAATATCCAAAAAATGTGAAATTTTTTATTGCAATAACTTTTGATCTAATTGGAATTTTGAAAAGCGCTACATGTATTCGTGATCAGCGTCGGATTTTACATAAGAAAATTGAGTTTGGTTGGAATAGGAGTTAGAAATTTTTCGGTGTTCATGACGTCTCATGAGCCAAATATCCAAAAAATGTGAAATTTTTTATTGCAATAACTTTTGATCTAATTCGAATTTTGAAAAGCGCTACATGTATTCGTGATCAGCGTCGGATTTTACATAAGAAAATTGAGTTTGGTTGGAATAGGAGTTAGAAATTTTTTCGGTGTTCATGACGTCTCATGAGCCAAATATCCAAAAAATGTGAAATTTTTTATTGCAATAACTTTTGATCTAATTCGAATTTTGAAAAGCGCTACATGTATTCGTGATCAGCGTCGGATTTTACATAAGAAAATTGAGTTTGGTTGGAATAGGAGTTAGAAATTTTTCGGTGTTCATGACGTCTCATGAGCCAAATATCCAAAAAATGTGAAATTTTATTATTGCAATAACTTTTGATCTAATTGAATTTTGAAAAGCGCTACATGTATTCGTGATCAGCGTCGGATTTTACATAAGAAAATTGAGTTTGGTTGGAATAGGAGTTAGAAATTTTTTCGGTGTTCATGACGTCTCATAGCCAAATATCCAAAAAATGTGAAATTTTTTATTGCAATAACTTTTGATCTAATTCGAATTTTGAAAAGCGCTACATGTATTCGTGATCAGCGTCGGATTTTACATAAGAAAATTGAGTTTGGTTGGAATAGGAGTTAGAAATTTTTTCGGTGTTCATGACGTCTCATGAGCCAAATATCCAAAAAATGTGAAATTTTATTATTGCAATAACTTTTGATCTAATTGAATTTTGAAAAGCGCTACATGTATTCGTGATCAGCGTCGGATTTTACATAAGAAAATTGAGTTTGGTTGGAATAGGAGTTAGAAATTTTTTCGGTGTTCATGACGTCTCATGAGCCAAATATCCAAAAAATGTGAAATTTTTTATTGCAATAACTTTTGATCTAATTGGAATTTTGAAAAGCGCTACATGTATTCGTGATCAGCGTCGGATTTTACATAAGAAAATTGAGTTTGGTTGGAATAGGAGTTAGAAATTTTTTCGGTGTTCATGACGTCTCCGAGCCAAATATCCAAAAAATGTGAAATTTTTTATTGCAATAACTTTTGATCTAATTGGAATTTTGAAAAGCGCTACATGTATTCGTGATCAGCGTCGGATTTTACATAAGAAAATTGAGTTTGGTTGGAATAGGAGTTAGAAATTTTTTCGGTGTTCATGACGTCTCATGAGCCAAATATCCAAAAAATGTGAAATTTTTTATTGCAATAACTTTTGATCTAATTGAATTTTGAAAAGCGCTACATGTATTCGTGATCAGCGTCGGATTTTACATAAGAAAATTGAGTTTGGTTGGAATAGGAGTTAGAAATTTTTTCGGTGTTCATGACGTCTCATGAGCCAAATATCCAAAAAATGTGAAATTTTATTATTGCAATAACTTTTGATCTAATTGGAATTTTGAAAAGCGCTACATGTATTCGTGATCAGCGTCGGATTTTACATAAGAAAATTGAGTTTGGTTGGAATAGGAGTTAGAAATTTTTTCGGTGTTCATGACGTCTCATGAGCCAAATATCCAAAAAATGTGAAATTTTTTATTGCAATAACTTTTGATCTAATTGGAATTTTGAAAAGCGCTACATGTATTCGTGATCAGCGTCGGATTTTACATAAGAAAATTGAGTTTGGTTGGAATAGGAGTTAGAAATTTTTTCGGTGTTCATGACGTCTCATGAGCCAAATATCCAAAAAATGTGAAATTTTATTATTGCAATAACTTTTGATCTAATTGAATTTTGAAAAGCGCTACATGTATTCGTGATCAGCGTCGGATTTTACATAAGAAAATTGAGTTTGGTTGGAATAGGAGTTAGAAATTTTTCGGTGTTCATGACGTCTCCTAGCCAAATATCCAAAAAATGTGAAATTTTTTATTGCAATAACTTTTGATCTAATTGGAATTTTGAAAAGCGCTACATGTATTCGTGATCAGCGTCGGATTTTACATAAGAAAATTGAGTTTGGTTGGAATAGGAGTTAGAAATTTTTCGGTGTTCATGACGTCTCATGAGCCAAATATCCAAAAAATTCGAAATTTTTTATTGCAATAACTTTTGATCTAATTCGAATTTTGAAAAGCGCTACATGTATTCGTGATCAGCGTCGGATTTTACATAAGAAAATTGAGTTTGGTTGGAATAGGAGTTAGAAATTTTTTCGGTGTTCATGACGTCTCATGAGCCAAATATCCAAAAAATGTGAAATTTTATTATTGCAATAACTTTTGATCTAATTGGAATTTTGAAAAGCGCTACATGTATTCGTGATCAGCGTCGGATTTTACATAAGAAAATTGAGTTTGGTTGGAATAGGAGTTAGAAATTTTTTCGGTGTTCATGACGTCTCATGAGCCAAATATCCAAAAAATGTGAAATTTTTTATTGCAATAACTTTTGATCTAATTGAATTTTGAAAAGCGCTACATGTATTCGTGATCAGCGTCGGATTTTACATAAGAAAATTGAGTTTGGTTGGAATAGGAGTTAGAAATTTTTCGGTGTTCATGACGTCTCATGAGCCAAATATCCAAAAAATGTGAAATTTTTTATTGCAATAACTTTTGATCTAATTGAATTTTGAAAAGCGCTACATGTATTCGTGATCAGCGTCGGATTTTACATAAGAAAATTGAGTTTGGTTGGAATAGGAGTTAGAAATTTTTCGGTGTTCATGACGTCTCATAGCCAAATATCCAAAAAATGTGAAATTTTTTATTGCAATAACTTTTGATCTAATTGAATTTTGAAAAGCGCTACATGTATTCGTGATCAGCGTCGGATTTTACATAAGAAAATTGAGTTTGGTTGGAATAGGAGTTAGAAATTTTTTCGGTGTTCATGACGTCTCATGAGCCAAATATCCAAAAAATGTGAAATTTTTTATTGCAATAACTTTTGATCTAATTGAATTTTGAAAAGCGCTACATGTATTCGTGATCAGCGTCGGATTTTACATAAGAAAATTGAGTTTGGTTGGAATAGGAGTTAGAAATTTTTTCGGTGTTCATGACGTCTCATGAGCAAATATCCAAAAAATGTGAAATTTTATTATTGCAATAACTTTTGATCTAATTGGAATTTTGAAAAGCGCTACATGTATTCGTGATCAGCGTCGGATTTTACATAAGAAAATTGAGTTTGGTTGGAATAGGAGTTAGAAATTTTTTCGGTGTTCATGACGTCTCATGAGCCAAATATCCAAAAAATGTGAAATTTTTTATTGCAATAACTTTTGATCTAATTGAATTTTGAAAAGCGCTACATGTATTCGTGATCAGCGTCGGATTTTACATAAGAAAATTGAGTTTGGTTGGAATAGGAGTTAGAAATTTTTCGGTGTTCATGACGTCTCATGAGCCAAATATCCAAAAAATGTGAAATTTTTTATTGCAATAACTTTTGATCTAATTCGAATTTTGAAAAGCGCTACATGTATTCGTGATCAGCGTCGGATTTTACATAAGAAAATTGAGTTTGGTTGGAATAGGAGTTAGAAATTTTTTGGATATTCATGACGTCTCCCAGCCAAATATCCAAAAAATGTGAAAATTTTTATTAGCAATAACTTTTGATCTAATTGGAATTCTGAAAAGCGCTACATGTATTCGTAAACAGCGTCGGATTTTACATAAGAAAATTGAGTTTGTTTGGAATAGGTGTTGGAAACTTTTTCGGTGTTCATGACGTCTCATGAGATAAATTTTCAAAAAATGTGAATTTTTTTATTGCAATAACTTTTGATCTAATTCGAATTTTGAAATGCGCTACATGTATTCGTAAACAGCGTCGGATTTTACATAAGAAAATTGAGTTTGGTTGGAATAGGAGTTAGAAATGTTTTCGGTGTTCATGACGTCTCATGAGCCAAATATCCAAAAAATGTGAAATTTTATTATTGCAATAACTTTTGATCTAATTCGAATTTTGAAAAGCTCTACATGTATTCGTGATCAGCGTCGGAATTTACATTAGAAAATTGAGTTTGGTTGGAATAGGAGTTAAGGTATGTGACTACCCTAAAATCATGTGTTTGGTGAAATTTTTCGAAATTTTTTTTATGTTTTTATATTATAGCCCATATATTTAAGATTCCAAAAATACTTTATTTTAGTTCCTACGATATTTAGAAGCAAAGTTATAGCTTAATTAGTAAACCGGAAATGGAATTTTCAAAACCGGAAATGGGTATTTAAAGAGACATAAAATGTAAACAAATAGTTTGAACTCCTTTTTCGTGACTTTTAAGCAAGATAAACATTCTTTACTTATTGTAAATACAGATCAAGGTATCCTTTACTTATTTAATAATATTTTTTTTCCATCTGGCAACTGTTTTTTTTTAATTCAAGCTTGTTTTATTGAATGGCAATACTATTATCGTCTATACTTTGTTTACATTGTTCATTCGAAAGCGTTCTTCTTTATTACTAATTATTTTTGATATTTTTACAATTTATTCATTTTTTTATTTAATTTTAACGTTTTATTTCATTGTGAATAATTTCAAAATGCCGAAAACTAGATCAAAAGTGTCTAGAAAGAGAAGGTTTTATGGAAACAGATTTACCAAGTCAGCACCAAACAGTAACAAGGCGTCGTCTGCAAGTGAAGCAAAATTGAGCACTAATGACAGTTTTGATGTGCCTGAACCTATATTTCATGGTTCTACAGGTAATCGAATTATTGATTTCCAAGCTTTATTGGGAATTATTTCAATCCTGTGTTGTCCGGAATGCTATGCAACTGGATTGAAACTAACAGAAGATTCCAGGGAAGGACTTTGCTCTAACTTGTGTGTGTCTTGCAGTTGTGGATTCATGACTGGCTTTACTTCTACCCGTAAAGAAAATAAAAAATTCACTCTCAATACTTTATTGGTATTTGGATTGAGATTGATTGGCAGGGGATTCACAGCTGGTAAGAAGTTGCTATGTACTTTAAATTTGCCCTGCATTTCTAAAAACACCTTCAGAGCTCATGAACTCAACTGCTGGAAGCAGTACAGTTTTGTTCTGAAGAAAATATGAAAGCTGCATCAACAGAAGTGCGAAATTTAAAAAAAAGTACAACTTGTGGTGTTTCAGTAGATGGCACATGGCAGCGGAGAGGCCATATGTCGCTTAATGGCTGCGTCTCAGCTATTTCCATTGATACTGGGAAAATTTTAGATTTGGAAGTAATGACTCAGTATTGCAAAATGTGTGAAATGAAAGTGAAATCTGGCATGAATGCTCAAACTATAAAGGATCCTCAGGAAATATGGAAGCTGTTGGAGCTTTCAGAATTTTTGAAAGATCATTGATAAAACGAGACTTGCAGTACACCGAGTACTATGGTGATGGGGATTCCAAGGGCTTTTTACAAGTAAAGAATATATATGGGGAAAACAGTGTCTCAAAACTCGAATGTATAGGTCATATACAAAAAAGAGTAGGCTCACGTCTAAGGAAACTAAAAAAGAACACCAAAGGACTTGGTGGAAAGGGCAAACTAACTGATAAATTTATCGATAAACTGCAGAACTATTACGGGATTGCCATCCGTAGCAATGTTGGATGTCTCGAAAAAATGCAATCTGCTGTAATAGCTGTTTTCTTTCACTGCTGCTCTAGCAATCAAAATCCCATGCATGGGCAATGTCCTACAGGGAAAGACAGCTGGTGAAAGTATAAACGAGCATTATGCGATGAAAAAGTACACATAGACAAAACAACAGGCCTTTCAAATTCAGTTATTAAAGTGATAAAGCCCACTTACTTAGCACTCTGTGATACAGATTTGTTAAAAAAATGCCTCCATGGCATGACCCAAAATAATAATGAAAGTTTTAATAATGTATTATGGTCTATTTTACCAAAAGAAATTTTTGTTCACAAGAAAACTTTGTTTTTGGGTTCACACATTGCTGTCCTATTATATAATTCAGGTTATTTAGGACTGTTGCATGTATTTAATTATTTAGGTATGGTAATTGATCCAATGATACTTAAAAACTACATGGGAATCGACACAGAACGTATTCAAAAATCAAAACGCCAGTCATTACCCTCAACAAAACTCTCCAGAAAACAGCAAAAAGCCAAAAAAAAGTCAAAATTAGCTAAAAATGAAGCTAAAGAAGGCTTAACCTATAAATATGGGAGTTTTGAAAATGTTTTGTAAGTAGAAAAGTATTTATTTTGTGTTAAAAAAATTTTAATGTGTTTTACGAGAAACTTTTTCAATATTTTTCTTCACGATAAAGTTCACTATACAAAATATTTTTAAGATAGTAAATTGAAATTTTCAGAACATGTTTTGTGTAGTTCTATCTGTGTTATGAATCAAAATCTAATGTCTGTATATATATATATAAATATTTAATTGCTTTTTTATGAAAAAAAGCATTAATTTTTTTTAAAAATGAGTTTTTGCATACAATTTGGCGTATTTAAAAAACTTTTTCAAGTATTACAAATCTTTTGATACCTAACACAGATAAAGATGTTATTTATGTGCTGTATAAATATTATATGAATACACTTATTAGAATTTTGTGTAAAAGATTTGTCGTAACTGCAATTTTTCACCAAAATTTCGCTAAAAACGACAATTGTTATAGTGTATAAAATTCTCAGGAAAACAGCAAAAGGTTAAAAAAAATTCCAAATAAGTTTTACATGAAATTTAAAAGAGCTTGAGCTATAAATATGGTGAGTTTAAAAAATGTACAATCAGTAGAAAATTTTTCACATAGCATTAAAATCTTTAAATGCATTTTCTGAGAAACTATGTTTTTCAATTTTTTTCTTCACGGTACGGTTGACTACAAGATTTCTTTTTAAGATATTGACTTGAAATTTTCAGAGAATCTTTAATTTAGTTTTATCTGTAGTCTAGTCTATAATCTAATACCTGTGTATATATTTATTTATTTTATTGCACTTTTTGTGAGAAAATAACATTAGTTTTTTGTAAAAAAATGAGTTTTTGCATAAAAATTGACATATTTTGAAAACTTTACAGAAGTATTATAAATTTCATAGTTATAATCACAGAAAATGATGTTATTTATGTACTGTATAAATATTATTAGAATATATGTATCAGAATTTTCAACACAATCCTTACCGTAATTGCAATTTTTCACTAAAATTTCACTCAAAATTCCCTATATTTCCAAAAATATTTATAACTTTGTAAAAACTGTGTTTGAATTCTTACTTTTATGTCCCATTACAAATAAAAATATGTTTACATAAGTGAAATTTTACATATTTCAAAAAAAGTGCTCCGAAGGTAGTCACATACCTTAAGAAATTTTTTGGATATTCATGACGTCTTCCCAGCCAATTATCCAAAAAATGTGAACTTTTATTATTGCAATAACTTTTGATCTAATTGGAATTTCTAAAAGCGCTACATGTATTCGTGATCAGCGTCGGATTTTACATAAGAAAATTGAGTTTGGTTGGAATAGGAGTTAGAAATTTTTTCGGTGTTCATGACGTCTCATGAGCCAAATATCCAAAAAATGTGAAAATTTTTTATTGCAATAACTTTTGATCTAATTCGAATTTTGAAAAGCGCTACATGTATTCGTGATCAGCGTCGGATTTTACATAAGAAAATTGAGTTTGGTTGGAATAGGAGTTAGAAATTTTTTGGTTTCATGACGTCTCCCAGCCAAATATCCAAAAAATGTGAAATTTTATTATTGCAATAACTTTTGATCTAATTGGAATTTTGAAAAGCGCTACATGTATTCGTGATCAGCGTCGGATTTTACATAAGAAAATTGAGTTTGGTTGGAATAGGAGTTAGAAATTTTTTCGGTGTTCATGACGTCTCATGAGCCAAATATCCAAAAAATGTGAAATTTTATTATTGCAATAACTTTTGATCTAATTGAAATTTTGAAAAGCGCTACATGTATTCGTGATCAGCGTCGGATTTTACATAAGAAAATTGAGTTTGGTTGGAATAGGAGTTAGAAATTTTTCGGTGTTCATGACGTCTCAAGCCAAATATCCAAAAAATGTGAAATTTTTTATTGCAATAACTTTTGATCTAATTGAAATTTTGAAAAGCGCTACATGTATTCGTGATCAGCGTCGGATTTTACATAAGAAAATTGAGTTTGGTTGGAATAGGAGTTAGAAATTTTTTCGGTGTTCATGACGTCTCATGACCAAATATCCAAAAAATGTGAAATTTTTTATTGCAATAACTTTTGATCTAATTGAATTTTGAAAAGCGCTACATGTATTCGTGATCAGCGTCGGATTTTACATAAGAAAATTGAGTTTGGTTGGAATAGGAGTTAGAAATTGTTTCGGTGTTCATGACACCTCATGAGCCAAATATCCAAAAAATGTGAAATTTTTTATTGCAATAACTTTTGATCTAATTGAAATTTTGAAAAGCGCTACATGTATTCGTGATCAGCGTCGGATTTTACATAAGAAAATTGAGTTTGGTTGGAATAGGAGTTAGAAATTTTTTCGGTGTTCATGACGTCTCATAGCCAAATATCCAAAAAATGTGAAATTTTTTATTGCAATAACTTTTGATCTAATTGAATTTTGAAAAGCGCTACATGTATTCGTGATCAGCGTCGGATTTTACATAAGAAAATTGAGTTTGGTTGGAATAGGAGTTAGAAATTTTTTCGGTGTTCATGACGTCTCATGAGCCAAATATCCAAAAAATGTGAAATTTTTTATTGCAATAACTTTTGATCTAATTGAAATTTTGAAAAGCGCTACATGTATTCGTGATCAGCGTCGGATTTTACATAAGAAAATTGAGTTTGGTTGGAATAGGAGTTAGAAATTTTTTCGGTGTTCATGACGTCTCATGAGCCAAATATCCAAAAAATGTGAAATTTTTTATTGCAATAACTTTTGATCTAATTGAATTTTGAAAAGCGCTACATGTATTCGTGATCAGCGTCGGATTTTACATAAGAAAATTGAGTTTGGTTGGAATAGGAGTTAGAAATTTTTCGGTGTTCATGACGTCTCATAGCCAAATATCCAAAAAATGTGAAATTTTATTATTGCAATAACTTTTGATCTAATTGAATTTTGAAAAGCGCTACATGTATTCGTGATCAGCGTCGGATTTTACATAAGAAAATTGAGTTTGGTTGGAATAGGAGTTAGAAATTTTTTCGGTGTTCATGACGTCTCCCAGCCAAATATCCAAAAAATGTGAAATTTTTTATTGCAATAACTTTTGATCTAATTGGAATTTTGAAAAGCGCTACATGTATTCGTGATCAGCGTCGGATTTTACATAAGAAAATTGAGTTTGGTTGGAATAGGAGTTAGAAATTTTTTCGGTGTTCATGACGTCTCATGAGCCAAATATCCAAAAAATGTGAAATTTTTTATTGCAATAACTTTTGATCTAATTGAATTTTGAAAAGCGCTACATGTATTCGTGATCAGCGTCGGATTTTACATAAGAAAATTGAGTTTGGTTGGAATAGGAGTTAGAAATTTTTTCGGTGTTCATGACGTCTCCAGCCAAATATCCAAAAAATGTGAAATTTTTTATTGCAATAACTTTTGATCTAATTGGAATTTTGAAAAGCGCTACATGTATTCGTGATCAGCGTCGGATTTTACATAAGAAAATTGAGTTTGGTTGGAATAGGAGTTAGAAATTTTTTCGGTGTTCATGACGTCTCATGAGCCAAATATCCAAAAAATGTGAAATTTTTTATTGCAATAACTTTTGATCTAATTGAATTTTGAAAAGCGCTACATGTATTCGTGATCAGCGTCGGATTTTACATAAGAAAATTGAGTTTGGTTGGAATAGGAGTTAGAAATTTTTTCGGTGTTCATGACGTCTCAAGAGCCAAATATCCAAAAAATGTGAAATTTTTTATTGCAATAACTTTTGATCTAATTGGAATTTTGAAAAGCGCTACATGTATTCGTGATCAGCGTCGGATTTTACATAAGAAAATTGAGTTTGGTTGGAATAGGAGTTAGAAATTTTTTCGGTGTTCATGACGTCTCATGAGCCAAATATCCAAAAAATGTGAAATTTTTTTATTGCAATAACTTTTGATCTAATTCGAATTTTGAAAAGCGCTACATGTATTCGTGATCAGCGTCGGATTTTACATAAGAAAATTGAGTTTGGTTGGAATAGGAGTTAGAAATTTTTCGGTGTTCATGACGTCTCATGAGCCAAATATCCAAAAAATGTGAAATTTTTTATTGCAATAACTTTTGATCTAATTGAATTTTGAAAAGCGCTACATGTATTCGTGATCAGCGTCGGATTTTACATAAGAAAATTGAGTTTGGTTGGAATAGGAGTTAGAAATTTTTCGGTGTTCATGACGTCTCCCAGCCAAATATCCAAAAAATGTGAAATTTTTTATTGCAATAACTTTTGATCTAATTGAATTTTGAAAAGCGCTACATGTATTCGTGATCAGCGTCGGATTTTACATAAGAAAATTGAGTTTGGTTGGAATAGGAGTTAGAAATTTTTTCGGTGTTCATGACGTCTCATGAGCCAAATATCCAAAAAATGTGAAATTTTTTATTGCAATAACTTTTGATCTAATTGAATTTTGAAAAGCGCTACATGTATTCGTGATCAGCGTCGGATTTTACATAAGAAAATTGAGTTTGGTTGGAATAGGAGTTAGAAATTTTTCGGTGTTCATGACGTCTCATGAGCCAAATATCCAAAAAATGTGAAATTTTTTATTGCAATAACTTTTGATCTAATTGAATTTTGAAAAGCGCTACATGTATTCGTGATCAGCGTCGGATTTTACATAAGAAAATTGAGTTTGGTTGGAATAGGAGTTAGAAATTTTTTCGGTGTTCATGACGTCTCATGAGCCAAATATCCAAAAAATGTGAAATTTTTTATTGCAATAACTTTTGATCTAATTGAATTTTGAAAAGCGCTACATGTATTCGTGATCAGCGTCGGATTTTACATAAGAAAATTGAGTTTGGTTGGAATAGGAGTTAGAAATTTTTCGTGTTCATGACGTCTCATGAGCCAAATATCCAAAAAATGTGAAATTTTTTATTGCAATAACTTTTGATCTAATTGAATTTTGAAAAGCGCTACATGTATTCGTGATCAGCGTCGGATTTTACATAAGAAAATTGAGTTTGGTTGGAATAGGAGTTAGAAATTTTTTCGGTGTTCATGACGTCTCATAGCCAAATATCCAAAAAATGTGAAATTTTTTATTGCAATAACTTTTGATCTAATTGAATTTTGAAAAGCGCTACATGTATTCGTGATCAGCGTCGGATTTTACATAAGAAAATTGAGTTTGGTTGGAATAGGAGTTAGAAATTTTTTCGGTGTTCATGACGTCTCATAGCCAAATATCCAAAAAATGTGAAATTTTTTATTGCAATAACTTTTGATCTAATTGAATTTTGAAAAGCGCTACATGTATTCGTGATCAGCGTCGGATTTTACATAAGAAAATTGAGTTTGGTTGGAATAGGAGTTAGAAATTTTTTCGGTGTTCATGACGTCTCATGAGCCAAATATCCAAAAAATGTGAAATTTTTTATTGCAATAACTTTTGATCTAATTGAATTTTGAAAAGCGCTACATGTATTCGTGATCAGCGTCGGATTTTACATAAGAAAATTGAGTTTGGTTGGAATAGGAGTTAGAAATTTTTTCGGTGTTCATGACGTCTCATGAGCCAAATATCCAAAAAATGTGAAATTTTTTATTGCAATAACTTTTGATCTAATTGAATTTTGAAAAGCGCTACATGTATTCGTGATCAGCGTCGGATTTTACATAAGAAAATTGAGTTTGGTTGGAATAGGAGTTAGAAATTTTTTCGGTGTTCATGACGTCTCATGAGCCAAATATCCAAAAAATGTGAAATTTTTTATTGCAATAACTTTTGATCTAATTGAATTTTGAAAAGCGCTACATGTATTCGTGATCAGCGTCGGATTTTACATAAGAAAATTGAGTTTGGTTGGAATAGGAGTTAGAAATTTTTTCGGTGTTCATGACGTCTCCCTAGCCAAATATCCAAAAAATGTGAAATTTTTTATTGCAATAACTTTTGATCTAATTGGAATTTTGAAAAGCGCTACATGTATTCGTGATCAGCGTCGGATTTTACATAAGAAAATTGAGTTTGGTTGGAATAGGAGTTAGAAATTTTTTCGGTGTTCATGACGTCTCCATGCCAAATATCCAAAAAATGTGAAATTTTTTATTGCAATAACTTTTGATCTAATTGAATTTTGAAAAGCGCTACATGTATTCGTGATCAGCGTCGGATTTTACATAAGAAAATTGAGTTTGGTTGGAATAGGAGTTAGAAATTTTTTCGGTGTTCATGACGTCTCATGAGCCAAATATCCAAAAAATGTGAAATTTTTTATTGCAATAACTTTTGATCTAATTGAATTTTGAAAAGCGCTACATGTATTCGTGATCAGCGTCGGATTTTACATAAGAAAATTGAGTTTGGTTGGAATAGGAGTTAGAAATTTTTTCGGTGTTCATGACGTCTCCCAGCCAAATATCCAAAAAATGTGAAATTTTATTATTGCAATAACTTTTGATCTAATTGGAATTTTGAAAAGCGCTACATGTATTCGTGATCAGCGTCGGATTTTACATAAGAAAATTGAGTTTGGTTGGAATAGGAGTTAGAAATTTTTTCGGTGTTCATGACGTCTCATGAGCCAAATATCCAAAAAATGTGAAATTTTTTATTGCAATAACTTTTGATCTAATTGAATTTTGAAAAGCGCTACATGTATTCGTGATCAGCGTCGGATTTTACATAAGAAAATTGAGTTTGGTTGGAATAGGAGTTAGAAATTTTTTCGGTGTTCATGACGTCTCCAGCCAAATATCCAAAAAATGTGAAATTTTTTATTGCAATAACTTTTGATCTAATTGAATTTTGAAAAGCGCTACATGTATTCGTGATCAGCGTCGGATTTTACATAAGAAAATTGAGTTTGGTTGGAATAGGAGTTAGAAATTTTTTCGGTGTTCATGACGTCTCATGAGCCAAATATCCAAAAAATGTGAAATTTTATTATTGCAATAACTTTTGATCTAATTGAATTTTGAAAAGCGCTACATGTATTCGTGATCAGCGTCGGATTTTACATAAGAAAATTGAGTTTGGTTGGAATAGGAGTTAGAAATTTTTTCGGTGTTCATGACGTCTCATAGCCAAATATCCAAAAAATGTGAAATTTTTTATTGCAATAACTTTTGATCTAATTGAATTTTGAAAAGCGCTACATGTATTCGTGATCAGCGTCGGATTTTACATAAGAAAATTGAGTTTGGTTGGAATAGGAGTTAGAAATTTTTTCGGTGTTCATGACGTCTCAAGAGCCAAATATCCAAAAAATGTGAAATTTTTTTATTGCAATAACTTTTGATCTAATTGAATTTTGAAAAGCGCTACATGTATTCGTGATCAGCGTCGGATTTTACATAAGAAAATTGAGTTTGGTTGGAATAGGAGTTAGAAATTTTATCGGTGTTCATGACGTCTCATGAGCCAAATATCCAAAAAATGTGAAATTTTATTATTGCAATAACTTTTGATCTAATTCGAATTTTGAAAAGCGCTACATGTATTCGTGATCAGCGTCGGATTTTACATAAGAAAATTGAGTTTGGTTGGAATAGGAGTTAGAAATTTTTTCGGTGTTCATGACGTCTCCCAGCCAAATATCCAAAAAATGTGAAATTTTATTATTGCAATAACTTTTGATCTAATTGAATTTTGAAAAGCGCTACATGTATTCGTGATCAGCGTCGGATTTTACATAAGAAAATTGAGTTTGGTTGGAATAGGAGTTAGAAATTTTTTCGGTGTTCATGACGTCTCAGAGCCAAATATCCAAAAAATGTGAAATTTTTTATTGCAATAACTTTTGATCTAATTGAATTTTGAAAAGCGCTACATGTATTCGTGATCAGCGTCGGATTTTACATAAGAAAATTGAGTTTGGTTGGAATAGGAGTTAGAAATTTTTTCGTTATTCATGACGTCTCCCAGCCAAATATCCAAAAAATGTGAAATTTTATTATTGCAATAACTTTTGATCTAATTGGAATTTCTAAAAGCGCTACATGTATTCGTGATCAGCGTCGGATTTTACATAAGAAAA
>BMAO01019402.1:0-21316 GCA_019973975.1 Trichonephila clavata
TAAATGCTTTTCTGTATTTTTTAACTCAATATTAACTGATATGAAGTAGAAAGCTACATAAAAATTGAAAAATATTTACAAAAGCAATATTGTGTGAATCTTTTAGTTTTGACAATTAACTGGATCAGTTTATACTATTTAAAAAAAATGCCCATGAAAACCTTGCAAGAAATTTATCGACTTGTTAGAGGAATGGATTCTGTTTTCCGTGAAGCCAAAATACTTTTTAAAGTATTAACAATACCAATATACAATGCATCAAGGGGGAGACCTTTTTAAGTTTTAAAGTGCATTAAAAATTATTTAGGAAGTACTAAGGGGAGGAAACAAATTCAACAATATGGCAATATTATACATAGAACAAGACGTTTTGGACTAAATAAACTTCTAGACATTTAAAATTACAGCACAATGAAGAAAAATAAATGCAAAAAAAGATTATTGTACGCAACTAGTGTGGCATAAAGCAAAATGATTAAATTTGCTAGCAATTTGTAAATTTAATCATTACAGGCATGTGAAATTAGTATAGATAGCTGAAACAGCCCTTACCCGGTTCGTCATGGAGTCGAACTGGGCTTGGATAACAAAAATGGGCAAACTCATGCCATGCTGTTTCAAGTCTGTGATACACATGATCAACCGTAGAGCTCCCTAGAGGAGTGGGGAGTCAGTCTCAGCAAACCATGCCCGGATGTTTTCAATGGGTGATAGATCTTGAAACTGTGCAGGCCAGGGTAACAATAGAATACCCTGTGAAGAAGGTCAGACCACAGCGTGCAATATGTGGTATTGCAACATGTTGTTACAAAATGGCTTTTGGATGTCCTCAATGATAGGACACAGCCACTAGATATAAGACAACAGCAATGTACCAATCTGCGTTCAAATAACAGTTTATCTGAAGTAGAGATGTGCATATCATCTATCCCATGGCCATTACACCCAGTATAAAGTTCCTATGCCGATATCGAATGCAAGCAGGTGGGCTCCTCAGAGCCTCCAGGCCCATGCAGGATCATCAGAATACTGCATGCAGAACTGGGACTCATCTGAAAAAATGACAGTGTGCCACTCCTGTATCCAACTATGTCCTTCTGCGCACCAGAGTCACCGCCTCTCTCTATGTTGCATTTTCTGGGGAAGCTGTAGTAATGGTTACCTTGCTGAGAGCCCACGCTACTGCAAATGTCGCACCGTACAAGTGGATGCTGGGCATGCCTCTTTCCTCACTAATGGTCCTTGATTTGGTTGTATGGTTTTGCAGTATTGACCTCTGACCTCACATTATGCCTTTTCTCTCATGCATTAGCCATGGGAGCATGTGGAGATCCAGAATGCTCTTCATTATGACCCTCAGCAACTCATTGATTCTATATTCGCCTGAAAGTTGTTGGATTTCAACTAGTACGATGGGCGATTTCACAGAACGATAACCCACACTCTTGATAGGCAATGATCCTACTTCTATAAAATTCTGACACCTGCTGCTGGTATGCATTTCTTATTATTCAAGAGATAACATGATATTCTGAGCAAACTCCGACCTTACAAAATGCTTTCCGAATGAGAAATCTACTACACAACTTTTCTTTAATGCAGTTCTTCATGTGTGGTTTCTCTCCTGTGACATCAAAATGCTATGAAAAACTAATCATTTGCCTATCCCAACCTCTTCTTCTTTTCTTGCAATTTTGACGTTTGTCTGTTCCTACCTTCCTGATGTTTTAATTTTAATGGCTAACAGTCTTAACACAGCAAAAATAATTGATGAATTTGCCTGAGAGAAATCAAGGTGTAAAGTTTTTGCAAAATTATAAGCTCTTTGCTAAAGTTTTTAATTTGTTTAAATACATTAAAGATTTTTAAAAAATTTTTTAGCCTTTGAGTTTTAGCTATACATTTTATTTCGATAACTTAAGGTCAACAAATTTTTTCACTATTTTAGTTTTTCGACTCTTGAGCTCATGGGTCTCAAACATTTACCGCCAGGGCCTCCAACTAGCTTAGTTCGCCTTTGCCTAAGAGTGAATAATAATTAGTTTGACATTCCTGTTTTAGTTTTTACAAATTGAAAGGAATACAACTTTAGGTATTTCAGAATTATGTGTAAATTTCTAACTAAAATTATATTTTGATTCTTATATGTGTGTAATGCTTTGATGGTGGAATTTTGTTTGCTTTAGCTTGATTTTAGAACTTGAATCGCAATTATACTTTATATGTGAATATCACCAGTAATACAGAAAATATTACCAATTTTTTTATAAATTTGAAAAGGAAAAGTTTTGTGAATTTATAATATTTTATTTTTTATGCAAACTGATAAAAGTATCTCTCTTTGCATATCCAATTCATTTAAATACATCAATGCATTCTACTTAAAAAAATTGTTTTTTGGTTTCCATGAATTCAGCTAAATGTGATGAAAAATACTCTTTTTGTTTGGTCCTAATGGATTGTATTTTTATATTGAAATAGGAAAATTATTAAAATATATTGTTTCATAAATACATTTTTAAATTATTACAACAAGAAATACAATTCACATGATACAAGAAATAAAATTAGATTCAAATAATGAACTTTGAATATTCAAGAATAAAAGCAATTAGATAATTGCTTTTCATAAATGCTTCCAATATCACTTCATTTCAATTCATCTATAGTCCAATAAACTATCTTTGAAGGAATTGTTATAATCTTACCAAATGTTTCAACTAGAATGATATGTAACTAATGTCTCTTGTGTTAATAATACTTTAAATTCAATAATTCTTTTAGTTCTTGATATAAGGTGTTCCTTTCCTTTTGATTTTCATCAGTAATGCTTTAGCTAATTGCTATTTTGAGAAATGTATTTTTCTGCATTTGATACCAACTAATAAAGAAAATTTGTAAATAAAAAAAAAATCCATGTGTCATTAAATGTATGTAGTCAAACACTGAACTTCCTCAAAATTTCCATGAAGCTTAAAACATGTTTTTAGAGTAGTGATATATACGCTATGACACTAACTTTTCAGGGCTATTTAATAAATTGAAATGGGAATGGTGAAATATCGAATGTTTTAAATTTGTCCATTTCAAATTTGATGAGAAATTACTTAATTACATTCGATACAAATATATTTTAGAAAAAAATTTTAAATTGGGTACGCCGTTAATATGTATCTCAAAAATAAAATATTAAGGAGTTTTTTAAATAGTTCTTTATTTCAATTCCCGAAGTGTGAAAATATTTCCAGTGTGTGTGACCTTTCCTAAGATGTTTAGATCAGAAAGATACATCTTTTAATCTGTGATAATGTGTGCAAAAATTCACATCCCAACACCTATGTGAAATCATATTTATTGAGAAGTGTTAAAATTTAATATCTGTCTATTAGAAAAATTTGACTATTTAATAAAACTGAACCCACATTCAAAATATAAGCACAGTGTTAAAAATTATCTTCTAAGTCCAACGTTGATTTTCAACACAAATAATCCTGTATTTCATTGATTGTTCTACATTTAAAAAAATATATCTTATTACATTATCACACTTTTATTAGCTTCACCTGTATGTAACAGACTCTTTAAACTCTTATTTTTACACACATTAAATGTCAGGTTAATTCGAAATTTTGCACACTTGTCAAACACCGATGACAATACAATAATTTTGTTCCATTGTCCTGAACAAGATCACACACATTTTGATTAACGATTTCCCATTTCCAGATTAGGCGACTAAGAGATGAAGTTACAAATCTAAAGCGAAATCGCTCATGGTTAATATAACAAACCAAAGTATTCTTTATGTATATATGAAAAAGGGGAGGATGCGTCTGCAATTTCTTACAAAAATCTAAACAATTGCCCAGTTTTTCTAAAAATGGAAGTAAAAAGACCCGAGCATGTGGAAAATAATTATTTATGTATTAATTGCTTGTGAAATCCAGAGATAAAGTCTGTTTTTCTAAATTCTCATGTTGGATTTATGTAATGAAACATCATTCATTTTACCAAAACAGCTGAGAATTGATTAAAGGTCACCGGATTAAATAATTTCTCACAAAATCTTCAAACGTGTACTTTTATGTCTAATGCGGATGCAAGTTTCTGAGGGAATATTGAGCTCATTTTTTGTGAAAATATATTGACTTTGCACCTTCTTCCGCATTAAATATTTCAAACTTAGCTCTTCCGGATTTCCTTCAGTTGGCTGATCCTACATTTTGCAAACCAGACCGTACCGATGAACTGATAGGATGCCAATGGGTATTCCAGATTCTAAAAATTAAAAAGGTATTTTTTTTATGAACATATCACTCATCTGGGGATCCCTTGGATCATTTGAGTGTAGAAAAAGGCGTCCGCATTAATTTAATTGCCATCGTTTACATGTCTGGCGACATGACTTTGTTTTTGGAAACAAACATGGCAAACATATTTAAAGCAGCTAAGGGCTTTTTGAAAGAGGACTTGTTGTTTGTGGCAGAGGAAATTGGAGAGATATTTCCAGATAAGAGGTAAAAATTTTGGAACTGAAAGACATTATTTTGAAAAGCGAAGAGTATCTGGATGATCCAGACTTTGTGACAAATATTTTAGTAACGTCCGTGAGCGAGCGAAAACTGAAAGAAGAATTTGAAAAAGCTGAAAGATTAAAACAGCTAGAATATGAAGAAAGTGGAAAAATAAATTAAAAGTAAAAAAACTTTTTAAAAACAAGCTTTTATTTAAACGCGCTAAAAAGACTAGAATAAATTTTTCTTTAAAACTTTTTTTACCATCAACTTATAACGTTATTACACAATTTATATGATATAAAAGTTCGTCGCGAGATTAAAGTACTCTTATTTACTTAGTTTGAAATTTTTAAAAATTAAAATCAATCATATCAAGTTATTTAATTTACTTGTTTATATGTAGAGGTAAATCTCGCGACAAGCTTTTATATCATATAAATTGTGTAATAACGCTATAAGTTGATAGTAAAAAAAGGTTTAAAGAAAAATTTATTCTAGTCTTTTTAGCGCGTTTAAATAAAAGCTTGTTTTTAAAAAAGTTTTTGTACTTTTAATTTATTTTTTAGTTATCACTGGACAGGTTTCTCAGTCTGTTCCTCTCATTCAACGCATTATGGTTGCTAGCTGTTTGCCGGTTATTTTCGAACAGTCTAGCAAAATGAATTCTCGCAAAAAGGGTACTAGACTAAAAAAAAAATTTTTTTTCCTAAATCCGTAATTTTTAAGCAATTTTTTCAATCGTCGTTCAGATCTTGGGTAATATTGTCTTACACACAAAAAAAAGTTTTATGAGATTTTCTTCATAAATGACGAAGTTATTAAATGTTTAATTAAAATGTTGAGTATTTTTTGAAAAATCTTTAAAAAAAAAGTTTTCGGCATTTTATTTTTTAAATGACTGATTCTAAAAAAGCAAAGCATGAGCTGTTTTAGTACGGAATGCCAATTCATTTAAACAAAAAAAAAATTCATGCGCAAAGATTTAGACATTATTTTCATAAAAACGCATCCATTTTGACTTATTTAAAAAAAATCGAAAGAAATACAAATAGTATTTAAAAAAAAAAAACATTTTACCGTATCGGGACGAAATAAATTATCTTTCCGATTCTGTAATTATTTTTTGTCTGAGTTTCATAGATTAAAATTAGATAAATTTATTAAAGAATTTCTACAATACTCCATCTCAGTTCAACTTGGCAGCGTTGAGAAAGGTGTACAATGTACCAATCTACTTGAAAAATAACTCTACTTTTTTTTGTTTTGAATTTAAATCCAAGAAAATAGATAGAAATTTGTAAAAAAATTGCATACTTTGTAGAAATTAGATTATTTTATTTTTACGTTGTAGAAATGTAATTATTTTTTAAACAAAGTTAATTAATACAATCAATAGCGCAACGTTATAAAATTCCAGTTTGGCTGAAAACCGATTTTCGTCGCCAACTTTTGTCATTGTTGTAACAATAACATTATTACAACAATGCAGATATATCGAGGTTGGCGCCCAAAACTATTTTAACGTTTTTAATTAATATCTTTTTAATTAATTGCAATATCGGAATATAAATGGTCAAAACATGCATTGTCATCCAAACTAAACGTGTATACAAAATTTTAGCTCAATGCGGTGAAGGTATCAGCTCCAAAATTGAGTTGCAAGATTCCACCCGAACAAATTACATACATACATACATTGTAAGTTAAATAAAAGCTTTTAATAAGAGGACACGAACTGGAGTTGGCGAGAATCAAGGCAACATTGCCAGTTTCTGGTGAGTCTCAAAATACTAATATATCTGGCGCTAAAAAGAAATTTAATCTGCCAAAATTAGAATTTAGACAGTTTAGTGTCGATATTAAAGATTGGCTACAATTTTGGTGCCAATTTCAACATATCCATGACGATGATGAAATCGCGCCCGAGAACAAATTTCAGTGTCTTGTTCAAGCTACTGGTAAATGGATCGCGAGACCGAGAAGTGGTAGAGAGTTTCCCGGCAACAGCAGCCAATTATGCCAAAAGCAGTTAAAAGCGAGATTTGGTAGAGATGATCTATTAGTGGGAGGTTTATGTTCGTGAATTGTTAAAGCTCATAATTTAGGTGCAGAAACAGGAAAAAATATCAATGACATCTCTGTATGATAAACTCGAATCTTTTCTAAGAGACTTTAGGAGTGACTATGAAAAATGTGCTTCAATTCTTTATCCCATGGTTGAATCATGTTTTCAAGAGGACTTTTTGAAAGCATGGGAATAGAAGTGCAACTTCAGCAGCCTCAACAGATGCTAAAGAACGTTTAACCAATTTAATGACTTTCCTCAAGGCAGAAACGGAGGGAGAAGAAAGAATTAATTTGGCTATGGCTGGTTTTGGTTTGGGTGTAGATGAAAATCGACAATCTTTTAAGAAAAAAGTAAGAGATTTTCCAATGAAAAAGATACCCACAGCTGCCAATTTATTAACTACAGCTTCAAAGGAAGTGAAGAAGGAATGTGTTTTTTGTACTGGGAAACTCTCGAGCCAAGACTGTTTTCAAGCTCAGGACATGAGTTTGGCTGAAAGGCATAATATTTTAAGATAGAAGCAATGTTGTTTTGCTTGCTTAAGACCAAAGCATACAGCTCGTTCTTGTAAGACATATTTAAGATGTGTAATATGTGGTAAAAAGCATGTCCCACTTATGTGTGAATCTCTAAAGACTAAGAATCAAGATACATACAGGAGTGAAAATAAGGGTCCAAAAGTTAAAGTTAATATGGCCAACAACACTTCTTGTCCCAGGGTGTTTCTCCAAACTTTGAAGTTAAAAATGGTGTGTGGTAACAAAGAAATCCCAGTTAGGGCAATTCTAGACTCTGGGCCACAAAAGTCTTATGTATTAAAAAATGTAGTTGAAAAGATGGGATATATCCCACTCAGAAAGGAAACTCGGATGCATTCATTGTTTGGGGGGATTAAATCTGACAAGTGTGAACATACTTGTTATAGAATAAGATTAAGAAATCAAGACAATAGTGTTACATGTAACCTGGAAGCATTAGATCAGACATCTATATGCGACAACATTGCATTGGTCACTCCAGGTTCTTGGATTTCAGAACTTAATGAAATGAAGATCCAGTTATCAGATGTAGGGGAAGATTCACGATCTGTACAAGTGCTTCTTGGATCAGACGTAATCGGAAAGCTCATGACTGGCCAGCGCAGAATTTTATCCTGTGGGCTTGTTGCCATGGAGACAATACTTGGATGGACTCTGTCAGGTAAAGTACCTAATAGTGAGATTTCTTCATGCAATGATATGCTGGTGGTCTCTCTATTTGTGAAAGAGATGGATATCTCCCAGTTGTGGAGATTGGATTCCTTGGGGATATACAAGATCCTTCAGAACAAAAAAACCAAAGAGGAGCTTCGTAAAGCCTCAATGGAGCACTTCTTAAGAACTGTCAGGGTTGATGAAGAAGAGCTATTCATTGTCTCCCTACCATGGCTTGACAATCATTTACCTCTGCCAGACAACTTTAATTTGGCATTTAAAGGGTTACAAGTGACAACCCATAAGCTGAAGAAGGAAAACTTGTTAAAAGAATATGGTGATGTCTTTAAGGAATGGAAACGAGAAGGCATAATCGAAGAAGTCCCCAAAGAAGAATTGAAGTCTGTATCTCACTATCTGCCCCATCGACATGTGGAGAAGCCGAACAGTACTACAAAAATTAGGCCCGTTTTTAATGCTTCGTCCAAACAAAAGGGAGCGGTTAGCCTCAATGACTGTTTGGAAAAGGGTTTAAACTTGATTGAATTGATCCCTTCAATGTTAGCAAGATTTCGATTGTATAGATTTGGTGTTTTGGCTGATATACGGAAAGCCTTCTTGCAAATAAGCCTCTATGAGCAGGATGGAAATTTCTTGAGATTTTTGTGGCACAGTGAAGAAGGAGAGCTTATACATTATAAGCATTGCCGAATGGTGTTTGGTGTCTCCAGCAGCCCATTCTTACTTGGATCAACAATCCAGTACCACTTGGAGAAAAAAATTAGAAGAAGCAAAGCAAGGCCATGGGAAATACCCTGAGTGTATTGTACAAAAATTGATGAGCAGCTTTTACGTGGACAATTGTTTTGCAAGTGTCCAAACTCAGTCAGAGCTAGATCAATTTATTGATGTAGCCACGGAGATCATGGCTGAAAGAAAATTTGACTTAAGAGGGTGGGAGCACTCTATCCCATCTGATCCCATAGCAAGTTCTACAAACGTCGTGGGAATGATTTGGGACAGACATTGTGATACCCTATCATTAAATATTCCAGATTTGAGAGAACTAATGGAAGAGGTAATCACAAAAAGAAATATTCTTGCTGCTTCACACAAAGTTTTTGACCCCTTGGGGATCACTGGTCCAGTGTTGCTATTACCAAAACTTTGGCTACAAAGTTTGTGGAAGTCTCAGATTAGTTGGGATCAAGAAGTAGATATAAAAGCAAGTCAAGATTTTCTGAAATGGCTAAAGGAGCTGGAATACTTAAAGCATGTTCAAGTACCAAGGTGGTTACACTATGATAGTGGATTTCAACATATTTCGTTACATTTTTTCTGTGACGCAAGCAAATTTTCCTATTCTGCTGTTGTTTTCCTACGAGTTGATATTGGAAGCACTGTACGCATACAACTGGTACAGAGTAAAACTAGGATTGCACCAAGTGGAAAAAAGGAAACAACAATTGCCAGACTAGAACTTCTTGGTGCTGCTATATCTGCTCGTCTTTCTGCAACTGTCTTGAAAGAGTTTCCAACAGACAACGTTTATTTCTGGACAGACTCTACTACAGTATTAGCTTGGTTGAAGAGAGAAGAACCGTGGTGTGTATTTGTTTACAACCATGTTCAAGAAATTCGGAAGCTGACACCTGTCAAAGCCCGGAGACATGTTCCTGGATCTCTGAATCCTGCAGACTGTCCAAGTAGAGGGTGTTCAGCAAAGCAGCTTTGCAGCTCGAAATGGTGGGAAGGTCCCAGTTGGTTGCATCTCTCGCCTCAAGAATGGCCTATTAGTGATGTGGAAGTAGATGTCAATGAGGTTGAAGTGAATAAAGAAAGAAGAACTATCGTGACCTCTATGATGAATATTCAAACAACCGATATTAAGAGTGATCATGTTTCCATCTATAGTAGAAGCAACAGTGTAGTAGCGTGGATTCTACGTTTCATTCATAACGTTTCAAATGCAATCAAGTTAAAGGGAGGCTTAAGCTATGAAGAATTCAAACGAGCAGAGGTTTTGATTTTCAAGTCCCTGCAGTCAAATGCCTTTCAAGATGAGAGACTTCTTGCTAAAATGCAAGCCTTTAAAGATGAAGATGGGCTTCTGAGAATAAGAACCAAGTTGGGCTGACAGTTATGAGAAGGAAGATTTCAAGTTCCCAATTCTCTTACCTGCCAATGATGTTGTAGTGAAATTAATTCGAGAAGAGCATGTAAAAGCAATGCATGCAGGTTCTTCAATATTACTTGTACGGCTTAGAGAGAAATTTTGGATAATTAGATCCAAAAGATTAGTAAAGCAAGTTCTTTCTGAGTGTGTGATTTGCAAACGTTATAAAGCAAAGCATGTTAAAGTGCCCTTTTCTCCACTGCCTAGATATAGAGTTATTCAGACAAAGATATTTGAAGTAACAGATGTAGACTATGCAGGTCTGCTTTATCTTAAGTCAAAAGCGAAGGCCTGGATTGTTTTGTTTACCTGTGCTGTCTACCGGGCAGTGCATTTTGAACTAGTTCAATGACTCACTACTGATACCTTCATTCAAGTCTTGAGAAGATTCATTGCGAGAAGAGGCAGGATTTCAGTACTTTACAGTGACAACGGTACTAACCTTGTAGGAACAAATAATGCATTAAGAACATTAGATTGGGATAAAATTGTGGTGTACTCAACTGCCCAGAAAATCACTTGGAAATTTATTCCAGCCACAGTAGCATGGTGGGGTGGATGGTGGGAGCATATTGTGAGAATGCTCAAAGAGCTTTTACGTCGAGTGTTTGGGAAATCTATTGTAAATTATGAAGAACTCCTGACCATTTTATGTGATTGTGAGTCAATAATCAATGCTAGACCTTTGATATACATACACGAAGATCCAAATGAGTTGTTACCTTTGTCCCCAGCAATGTTAATTCACGGAAATAGCAACTGTGAAACTCCTGATTTAGATCAAGTAGATCGATCTTCATTGGTAAAATGCACCAAATACTTGCAGAAGTTGCGTGAAGATCTGAGACAAAGGTTCAGAAATTAATATCTTGCTCTTCTGGTCAACAGAGGGACACGGAGAAATGATGCTTTAGAAGTGGGCGATGTTGTGCTGATTGGGCATGACAATGTGCTACGAATTGACTGGCCTCTTGGTGTTGTCTTGGAGGTTTATCCTGGCAAGGATGGGGTTCCCAGAGTAGCTAGAATTAAAACCCCCCATGGTCAGAGGATTCGTCCTTTCCAAAGGCTATATCCATTTTGTGGAAGTATCAGCTAAAACTGAAATTGGTGTTTTAAAGGACTCAGGAAAAGACAGCCTACCTGTTGAGAAATCTCCTGAATCATCTACTAACCATGTTTCGGATTCACCAACTGATTTTATTCCCGATTCTCCTGTTGAAAGTACTGATAATTCTGAGGAGAAACCCCCTACCAAAACCAGATTGGGAAGGACCATAAAAATTCCTCACAAATTGGACTTGTGAACTTATTTTCAAATTTTAGTAGGAATTAAGTGTCATATTTATCTATACAATATATTGTGCATGGTTAAAGTTTAATTTATTTTAGATTGCAAAGTTTTTTTTTTTCAGTTTCACTTTGCAAGGTGGGAGTATGTAACGTGCTGTAAATTATTTAGCTTGTGCTGTATGGCAGCATTGTTTACATAGAATATGAGATCCCCCCCCCGTTAATAAAGAGAGCAGAGAGCTGAGTATTTTTATTTAAAAAGGTATTTTTTTTAATGAACATATCACTCATCTGGGGATCCCTTGGATTATTTGAGTGTAGAAAAAGGCGTCCGCATTAATTTAATTGCCATTGTTTATATAAACGATAGTTTTAAAAAAAACACGTTTTTATTCTAGATCGAAGTAAAAAGTAATTCTTTATCTATATAAATAAAAATGTAATGTGTGTTTGTTCAAAGCAAATAATTTGCAATAAATTTGTTTAAATAAATAGGTTACCAGTTTTACTATATTTTTCAACGATAATATGTAACTATTTCATTGGAAAAACTGGTTAATTATGTTTTGTTCATTATTTTACATATGTGTATAAAATATTTTTTATATTCAAGAAATATTTTTATGAGAAGTGGTACGTAAATGAAAAAATGTATTTCAAAATTATGTTAGATTCAGTAAAACAAAGGAAAAAATATTTTGAAATCAAAATAGCTATTGTAACTTTAGAAAATGCTTGAAGTCTCATAATAAGGCAATGAAAATAAGCTTAATAATGAGGAATATATAGATATGTGTTATGCTGAACTCAAGGCCGGATCTACGTATGGGCTAAATGGGCTGCAGCCCAGGACCCCCGGATTCTGAGGGGCCCCCATTCCCCGTTGAAGATAACAAACAGAAAAAGTGCTTACAATCAAAATAGTAATAAAATAATTAACCAGTAAAAATACACACAAATCAAAAATAAAATACCATATAAAATTTATTTTTGAGACCAAGAGCAATTTACTTTTGTTCTTCCGCCCTACCACCGAATACACGGAAATTAATAATCATTAATTTCGAAAATCGTCTATTTTATGTAAATACCTTAATACAAACAAATTAAAATAGTGTGCTCCTGATTTTCTTTTAGAAATTACTCTATAATTGGATACAAAATGTTTAAACCTCAAGAGAATTTCTTGTTTTTCTCATGGTTAGAGACAGCCTGTGAGGTCTAGAAACAATTATTTTCGTCTAATTGCTAGTGGCCAAGGTACCGGACTCATGGCAGGCATGTCATGAGTTCGAGACTAGAACCGCTGAAAACCCTCCATGTAGGGAAGCGATGTATGTTAAATCTGTCGAGAGTTCAAACGTTCTCCTGTATATGTGGTGTGATAGTTAGGAGAGGGGGTGCCAGCTCAGGTATCGTCCTCGTCACTTGACCATGGTTCAAAATTCAGAGGTCCATCGCCAAAATCTCTCGTGTAGCTGAACAGTGCGACGTTAATATTCAGTCACTCACACACTTTTCATCTAATTTCTGAGAAATTGATTTGCCTCATCAAGAACCAATATTTATATAGATTTAACTGGATAAAAATCACTGTTGCCAAATTGCCCAGGCTAAATTGTTCGAAAGAATTCCTTTTCAAATAAAGTTTTAACAAAAATATCTATTTTACAAAAAAAATCCTGATGTGATGGGAAAAAATGTAGGTCATTTTCGAAATCAGCACACTAAATGATATAAAAACCACTGAAAGCCTCTTTTGTACTTCCCCAAAACTTTAATTTTGTTGCTCGGTGTAATTAAAAGAGTGTCTATTAAGTACACTCTATTAATTGCAGTCTATTAATACAGTCTATTACACTCTATTATTAATACAGTTTATTAATTGCACTCTTTTGTACACGGCGCTGCTCTATGATAGAGTCTCTATCATAGAGCGGTGCCAATGAGCATAGAGCATTTATGCAAACGTAGTGGCACTATTTCTGTAGCCATTGATTTTTGTGTAATAAGAATTCTAAGTTATAATATTATACGGATTTGTGTGGTGCTATGTCCTATGCATAATACCTGAAATTAAAAGATACTTAATACCTGAAATTAAAAGATACTTAGGTACCTGTTTATTGGTTTCAAGTCAAAAGTAAGTACAAATACACATTTCAAAAATTATTTAAGAATGAAGACACGAAGTAGGAAGATTAGGATTATTCATGTAGGTTCGTGGCCTAAATCGCTAAGTAATAATTTTATTGATTATATCTCTCCACATGAAATGAGTTATTTTCAAAATAAAGATCCAAATAATATATATTCCATTTCGCTAAGAGAATACAAAGAACAAAAGAGATACTTTTCTAATAATCATTTCACTAAAAAACTTAAAAATGGCCAGGTGCTGGAAAGATCTTGGCTTTGTTATTCAACTAGTATTGGTAATGTTTTTTTTGTTTCGCTTGCAATCTTTTTTCTGAAACAAATTCTTAATACATAATTGGTTTTTCTGATTGGAAACACGTAACAAGTTGTTTAGAAAATCATGAAAATTTTATTGAACATATAAATTTAATGTTAGTTAGGTTGACACGAAAAGAAAATAAGTCTTTTTCAGATAAACAATTACTGGAGCAGCTAAGAAAAGATACAGAATATTACCACAATTTCCTCAAACGTGCTATTGCGGTAGTAAGTATTTGGATACAAGATGTTAAGAGAGAGAGAGAGATCATTTAGAGCTGGGGTACTCAACCTTTTTTTACGCCGAGCCACATACATCTGACATGTATTTTAAGAGGGCCGCAACGTGAGGATTAATAGAGAGGGTGAAGCTATAAGATTAAGGACATTTAGGATGTGAAAAATTGGTCAAAATATAGAATCTCATAGTTTTGGATCTTATTTTAAAACTATACCAAACTCTATCAAACAAAACTCACAAAATATACGTTTCATTCACTTTTTTCCCAGTTACGGGGGAATTTCAATTTCCGTTTATCAATGCCCCGAAGCCCCTTGTCTGCATTCTACTGTCATAAAAACAAAGCTGCCAAGTACTTGGATAGTTTGATTTTTTTCTTTTGACAAAGCATTGCATATTTTTATTTCAGATCTTAATTTGTTCATCGCAGAATGTGGTAGCAAAGAGTTTTTATTGAACTACAGACTGAAATCAGTATTATCTGTATGAACTGTCTGTTCTTATTGCGCATTTTTATTTCAAATTTATACAAATATTTTTTGATTTTATAAAAAACAATATCTGAACAAATAACTGAATTCATAAAAGAGTACATCGGAAGCATTTAAGAAACACTCTAACAATTTCTGCGATAATTCTAAAGTTTATCATTAACAATTTCATATGTTTGTCAATATATATAATGTATTAAATTTTATAGTATGCTTTTGTTACCTCTGGATTTTGTGACATTACCACCTGCAAAATATTTATTGCTGTTCAAGGTTTTTTTTAAAAGAAAATCCATTTATCTCGTCTTTAAATGGATCCTCAACAATAAGAGCCATTGAAGGATTTGTGTTTAGTAGTACGGTGACGATCAAAATTATATATTTTATATATAACATTTTCACGACAAATCAAACAAGTTGTTGATCCATTTTTTTTTCTTTCTACGAAATAGTCAAGATCCCAATAGTCTTGAAACAGCAAATATTTTTTAGACATGAGGGTTAGTTAAAAATTAGTTGCACCTATAAAATGGTCGCTACTGCATTGTTATTTGTTATCAAAAACCATTACAATAACAAAGAAAATAAATTATTTCACAATTTGTACCAGAACGACATCGATAGCAAAATTGATAGATTTGATTGCTTGATTGATAGAGTTCTCGCTAAATTTTTAATACATTATTCCTAAATAATTGAATTCGTTATTTTAACGGACCTAGACCGGGCCACTCAGAATGGTCGAGTGGGCTACATGCGGCCCATGGGTCATAGGTTGACTATTGCTGATTTAGAGGTACCGAGGAAGTTTTTAGTTCTCCTGATAATGGTAATTTTATGGGTATCCTGAAACAGCTAGCAGAGTTCGACTCATTCATTCGTGAATATATTGAACTGCGAGAATTACGACCAAAATCGTTAATATCATACTTATCAAAAACAATATATGAGCAAATAGTTGAGATCATGAGCAAGTAAATCATTAAACAAGAATATAATTCAAATAAATAACATAAAGTACTATACAATAGTGATGGATTCAACAGCAGATTTGTCCCACAATGATTAACTTGCTCTTATACAAGGGGTGATCAAATGAAAAGGTACGAAGCGACACGGTGGGTACAAATATAGACTTTATTCAAAATATACACCATAGGCCTGAGCACAACGATCCCACTGATGAACAACTCGCAGGATTACTTGTTCCCAGAATTCCTGTGGCTGTGATGAGACCCAGTCCTTCACAGTGTCCTTGAGTACGTCGTCCGAGTTGAAGCGCTTTCCTTTCATGTGTTTCTTCAGTGAACCAAACACATGGAAATCGCAGGGTAACATGTCCGGACTGTAGGACGGATGGTCCAACGTCTCCCATTGGAACTTGTCCAGTTCCATTTGTGTGACTCTGGAGACGTGTGGATGCGCATTATCATGGAGCAGAACCACACCCTCCGTGAGCAGCCCCGGTCTTTTGTTCTTGATGGACCTGCGTAGGCGTCAGAGTGTCTCACAGTACACATCGGAGTTAATGCTTTTTCTGTGCTCGAGTAATTCTGTGCTCGCATCATTTGGACGCCGCTTTTTATAAGAGCCTTTGCTCTCTCCTGCTCATGCGGGCACCCGCGCATGATCCGATCCCAGTCAGAGTCTCCAATGGCATCCCGAGATGTCTCGCTACATTCTCCCTTGGCGGAATATTCAAATATTTAACTGTTTCATTTTTATGTCGTTTCGTACCTTTTCATTCCGGGAAAAGTGCATGAAAGATGTGTCTTATTAATTAAGATAAGTAGTTCACAGGTTTATATTAAATTATCTTCAAGAATTTTTAGAAACAAATGGACTGCTATTGGATAATTGTAGGGGGCAGTCATATGACAACGCTACCAATATGTCCGGTACATATAATGCTGTGCAGGCTATTCTAAAAGAAAAAAAAATAAATTCGCTAATTATGTGACGTGTTCTGTACATTATCTTAATCTAGTTATGCATAATCAGTTAAGGTTGCAACTGAAATCGTGAACTTCTTTGGTTTAGAGCAACAAATATATGTTTGCTTTTCTACTTCGATCTATAGGCAGAAACTTCTAAATCGTGAACTTAAACTGAAATTTACCTTAAAAAGTTCAAGACAAACCAGATGGTCTTGTCACTACGATCCTTTTGAAGCCTTAAGAGATAAATAGTGTAATATCATGAATATTCTTAAGACATTTAGTGACATTGAAAATGAGAAAATTAATTTTAAAAAGAGGGAGCAAATTTATTTAAGAAATTAACAAAACTCGAAACTGCCATTTTAATTATATATTGGGAAGAAATTTTAGAAAGATTTAATTCAGTTAACAAAAAATAACAGATTCTTGGGGTTTGAACATATGTGAAGAGAATAAGTTCATTATGTCATTAAAAACGTCTATAAGCAATGTACGACATGTGAATCAGATCAAAAATGAAAGGAGTATCAAGACCCAACCAAAAAATTAAGTCCTAATGTAGAAACAGAATATAGCGATGTGAACTAGAGCTTGTTTAAAAATTTACAGATAAATTCACAGAAAAAGCTGTGTATGGGACAGAAAATTTTAAAAGAGACACGATTATTGTAGTGTTAGATAAGCTAATCCTTGATTTAAATAGAAGAATTCAAGTGTATATATATGCAAAATATAGTAAGAAATTAAAATTTTTGATGGATTTGCAAAATCAAAATAAGAAGAACGTCGACCTGGAGAGTATACGCGCTATTACTGATTACTATTCAAATGAAGGTGTTCAGTTAAAAACTTATTTAAAACTGAGCTAGGGTCTTGTACTTGTAATGATATATACAATTTAATTTTTGAAAAGAAACTAGTTCAGGTTTTTCCAAATTTGTATACCATTTTAAAGATTTTTCTAACGATCCGTATTACTAGCTGTGAAGTGGAGCGTGCGTTCTCTAAAATGCCCTACATAGAAAGCAAATATAGGACAACAGTGACAAATACTAGGCTTAGCTATTAATCACTTCTTTCTATTAATATTGATCTCACCATAGACTTAAAATGTGATGAGCAAATTAAAGAATATTCAGCATAAAAGTGTAAATTTTTTTTGTTTGTAAATTATGTTATTGCTTAACACGTATTTAAATTGTTTGGGAGGAAAAAATTTTAAGTTTCGTATATTTTAAATTTTTATGCACAGTAATTTTTTAGGAAAAGGCACAATTTTTAATTATTTAGGGGGGCTCCAGATATCGTTAGCCCAGGGCCCCCAAAGGTCCCGGTCCGGCCCTGGCTGAACTATCAAAATGTAAAGAGAAAAATATTCACATCACATCTAAATGCATTAAACTGAACGTAAATGACACAGTATTTTCTTCTCAGCATAAAAGTAAAAAAAATTCTTTTGAGTCAAGAATCAAAAAGATTTTGATTATTTCTAAATTAAACTTTCCACACAGACCTCTGCCAATCCCCCCCTTCCCCTGAAGTCAGGAACAGCCAGGTTGGCTAATCCTGACTGGCAAGTCCCCAGAGGATAAAAGTATTTCAATGGTATAAAATTTCCTGAATGAAATCAAAATCTAAAAACTATAATAATTATATAAAAGAGTGAGCTTGTGTGTGTGAATCGTGACACACTTATAAAATAGCAATATAATAACTAACAAAATATAACATCACGTATGCAGCTATTTCATGTTTAATTATGTTTGGTTAATTATTGTACACATGTGTGTAAAATATTTTTCATATTCAAGAAAGCAACTTAAAAAAGAACCAGCAAAAAAGTAAACGAAAAAATTCATATTTTTTCAATGTAAAATATATATATGTACTACTTCTAAGGTCATTTTGCTTTTTGACCTTTATCTCGCTATAATCTCACATGAAGTTTTTTCACACACCGTCGAATAGTTATAAAAATAGACTTCTAATAGAAGCATGACTTCGATATAATTTCTTTTAGATGTATATTTTACACATACAATAATATTTTCATTAAATTTCTCACAAATAAATTGCGTGGAAAAACTTAATAAAAGTGTAATAATGATAATATTTGATGTACAGCATAGAGAGATGCATAATAGCAATTATTTTTCAGTATTGATTAAAATGTCTATTTTTATGTTATTAATACTTTACAAAAATTCCAAAAAAAATTATTAATCCGTTTACATTAAAAATATTTTGCGTTGTAATATAATTAAAATATTCGTTCTAATCAAGATATAGAGTTAAAAATATCTAGCCAAAAAGAATAAATCAGGGGAAAAGAAATGAGAAGAATGGTTCCCACGTTTTTTTAACAAGCTAATTAAGGCGCGTTTGTGTTCGAGTGTCGGTGTCGTAAAATAGCCCCCTCCCCCCATGTGAATCATGAGATGAGTGAGAAGTTTCAAAGGAGTGGTCCCAGGGCCGATCCTAGGGTGTCGGCCGCCCGCGTGCGAAGATCAAATGTGCCGCCCCTCGAGAGAATTTTTCAGATTTTGACTAACACACTTATATTTATATTTTACTTATATATTTTTTATATAATTACTTATATATTTATTTATATAATTACTTATATAATACTTACATATTATTTACTTGTTATAGTATTTAAATAACTAATTATTTATTGCAATACTTATATATTTAATTACTTTTTATAATATTAAGACATTTAATTACTTATTAAAAGGCTAATATTTTTAATTACTTATTAAAATGTTTATATATATAATCACTTATTACAATACTTTTTTATTTAATTTCTTACTTAATACTTATGCATTGTGGTTATAAACTCGTCTACCCGTATAAGAGTAAAAAGTAAAACATTAATATATAGAAATGCAAACATAAAATTTGAAGTGCAAATTTTTTTGGGGTCAACTATTAGGTTATGGTAGCTGCAAAATACTTTTAACAGAATAATAAACAAGTAAAAATATTACTTTTGAAATAAATGTAGACATTTTATAATTATAAAAGCAAAACAGTATTTATTCAGAAGATGTAATCTAATAAAAAAGTACTCAAGAGAGAATAGATTTCTTGAAACGAAAAGTGTATTAATCAGTCATTCTACAAAGGCTACTTAATAATAAACTATCAAATAATTTTTGTGGCATTCTGAGAAGCAAATCTGTCAAAATATTTTTGGTGTGAAATCAATTTTTTCAAAGATATTGGATTCAATAGAGAATGTGTCCAAATCTGGAAATCTGTTTAGAGTCAGATTCCTAAAAATTCCTAGAAAGAATTCTAAACTATATACCTTACTATTTCAGTAGTGCTCACACACCAAATTACAAACTTTATTTGTTCTGTGAGACTAATATCTGGTGTAGATCAAGAATTATAGTGTAATATTTGGCTTTTAGCACAATGTCTCTTATCTCATTACGAGTAGATAAAGCTAAAATATTAATTATTTCATTTTGAAAATACTGCCCTAAGTAGTGTGGAATACATTTTTATTTTTGCGTTTAATCACATTATTAAGGTGTTCTAAAAATAACCGAATCAAATTTGTCCATTATCTAATGGCCTTTAAAAATTACCATTATCTCAACTTCCTACAAGTAACTCTGAATGACAAATTTTGACTGGCTAAAAATTGTACTTCAACTATCATTCTTTCAATGATGACGCGCAATATCTCTTTTTCTCTGGATTGTATACATCTTGTTGTTCCGCGTCAATAGTACAGTTTTTTTAGTTTAGTATTTAATTCGCTCCATGATCTGATACAATTTTAGAGTATTTTCATCATTGTTATATAAATAATAATGAAAAAAGTTCATTTCTCAGTCCAATAAAATTCTGTCTTTTAGCTTCCTCAAAAAATGTCACGTCGGGATATTTTCGATAACATTTAAATATTAACACGTGTGTGCAATCTTATTTGAAAATATATTTATAATAATTTTACTAAGTTTATCTCTCTTAAGCTTAAAAAGAAAGAAAACATTGAAACAACTCAATTAATACTGACCTAACTCACAAACTTTAAATATTCGAAAATAATTTTTAAGAACTGCCTGTTCAATACTTCGATCAGCAATAGCACATTTACTAATAAGATTATATTTATAATTACAAAATAATATTGCTAAATTTCTCTTGGTGTATAAAGAGAGAGAGAGAGAAATAACCCATCTATAAATACGTGCTATATTGACATAGCATAATGATTCAGAAAAATTATTCATAACCGATGATTCAAAAATTAAAATTAAAATTTACAATAAACAAGAAAAATTGCATTTTTTAATACTGGGAGCAGTAATGCACGTCTCGTTCTAGTAGTGGAAGCTGTCATATGAAAAACAATTTAGCGTCAATTAATATTATTTCGATTAAAAATCCAAAAATGAAATTGTACAAACCATATACTCTTACCTACAGCTGTGGATACGTAAAAACAAAAAGATTTCATTGACACTAAAATAAGCTAATTTTCTATTAACGGAGTAATATTTTCAGGTAAAATCTTTATTCACTTCGTATGTGAATTTATTTATTACATAATACACACACACACACATATATATATATATTATATATATATTATATAACAAAAGAGCTTTTTTTTAAAACTAAATATATTACTTTATGGTTCGCTTTTGCATGAAGTCACATACAATAAAATATTCCGTAATACTTTATATTAATAGGGTAAAAATATAATAGTACCTTCCAATAAGGAACCTTGTGTTTGATACAGTATGTCCTAGAACCAGAAATTTAAACCCACCAGACTAGACATTGGGTATTTAGTCCTTTAATGCTAAACAAGTTAGTTTAATTAAAAATTCAAGTCGTAATAATCTTTAAATAAATGATTTACAAATAAATACCTTAATCACAGGTTTTTTAAATTTCAAGTTCTTGAA
>BMAO01019403.1:0-43777 GCA_019973975.1 Trichonephila clavata
TATGTGTCAGGGTCACTCGGTAAATTTATTATATTACTCATTAGTGACGTCATGATGTAATGGTTTAAACGAGTGCTTGTGAATATTGTCTTTGGCAAGGAGCCAAAAGAATGTAGTAGATAGATTTCTCTGGAATAAAATGGTGAATTGATGCTGCTCTGATGAGTTTAGTTTTTTTTAGTATGAATTGGGTTCACGGCTGACATTTGTGCGAGAAAACCGAAATGGATTTCGAATCGTTTCAAAGATTAAGGATTTAAAACTGTTTTGAAGATGGAGGATTTCGAATTGGTTCAAGATTAAAAATTGCGAACTGTTGTGAAGCTTGGCGATATCGAAACTGTTTTGAAGATTGTGAATTCCAGTTATATCCAACGGTTGGTAAAATGGCGTTTTTAGGAAGAGCTTTGAAGGTAGATTTGAAGTGTTTGGCGGAAGAATTAGGAGAAACTGTAACGGAAGAAATGAAAGTTTCTGCTTTAAAAAATATGATATTAGCAAGTGAAGAGTATGAAGAGGCGTTCGCGAAAGAATTACTGCACAGAATAGTAAGTGAAAGAGAAGCAATAAAGTGCCAAGAAAGAGAAAATGAAATAAAACGTCAAGAAAGAGAAGATAAAATAAAGCGTCAAGAAAGAGAATATGAATTAGAAAAGTTAAGGATAGAAGCTTCGATAAGGAATAATAGTTTTAGGAGAGAGATCGACTCTCAGAATGAAGGAATACAAGAACACGTACCAGTTGGATTGCAAAAATTAATGCGTACTTTTGACCCTAAAGAAGGTGATATAAGTTTTTACTTAATACTGTTTGAAAGACAAGCACGAAGAGTTCATATTAAAGAAGAAGACTAGGTTACGAATCTTGTTGGACTATTGCCGTTAGAAATGGCGAATTTGATTGCCAGGGAACCTGAGGAAAAGGCAAATGACTATGAGCATATAAAAAGTATGTTATTAAAAAGATTTAAATTGAGCCCAGAAGCATTTAAAATAAAATTTAAGAGGCATTGTAAATCGACCGAGTACACTTGGCGAGATTTTGGATTTGAGTTGGCGAACTATTTTAATGAGTGGATTTCGGGACTAAATATCTACGATTTTGACAGTCTGAAACAACTTGTCATTGTAGAACAGATGAAGGAACAAGTATCCAGGAATACACAACAACATTTTATTGATTATTGGGGTAGAATTGTTACAGTTGACGATCTTGCTGAGAAGTTAGATGATTATGAAAACGCAAGGCAATATAATCAGGCCACTAAAGCTACTTCGTCTCAACCGTATAGAAATTCCTATCGTGAAAGGCCTGGCACGTTCAATAGAAGATGTCATACATTGAGTGAAGGATATAGACAAGAATCTAACAACCGCAGTGGATACGATAAGCGAAATTCTTTCCAAAAACCAGTTACATGTTTCAATTGTGGACGAGTAGGACATTTTGCGAGATTTTGCAGGGATAAGAAAGACGGGAGAGAAAAGACCGAGAGTAAAGTTGCTGAGGTAAAGGTATCTGAAGTGCAAGTGGCAGAAATCAAAGTAGTTGAGGATGAAAGCAAAGTAGTCACAGCGAGATTCATTGGCGAAGTTTTAATGGAAAATAAGAAATGCAGCGCAGTTCAATTAAAAATGTCTGATCTTAAAATAGTAAAAATTTCTTATGGTGGAGTAGAGTATGAAGCTGTTGTAGATTCAGGTGCACAAATTAGCGTGTTTAAAAGCAGTGTAGTAGGGAAGGAAGTCGATTACAAAGGATATATAATGTTGCAACCTGCATTTGGTGATTGTTTAAAGGCCGAACTAAAAGAAGTGGATATTGGTTTGGTAATGAACGGGTATATTACGCCGGTAATTAAAACGGTGGTGGCAACTGTGGACAGACTGAACGCTGATATATTATTAGATACTGAAACTTATGAAGCATTATTAGAACAAGAGAGAATATACAATCCCAGATTTACAGCCGCTGTAAACTTAAGATCAGATTCCCCCAAAAAATTGTTAGATGAGAGTGTAAATACTGAGGAGGAAGAACAGGAGCCAACAATAACAGAATATGATGAGGAGAATGAAAATAACACCGAAAAATTCAAGAAACAGCAAAAGAGTTGCGATACTCTTCAAGAAGCATGGAATTTTGCTAAGCTAAAAAAAGGAGGATATGTGATAGAAAATGATATCCTGTACCATGAAGAGCTGTTGTGCGGAAATAGGATAAAACAGTTAGTGATTCCCGAAATTAGGAAGAGGAAGATACTAGAAATTGCACATGAATCAATGTTCGGAGCACATCTAGGAGCTCATAAAACAATTCAGAGAATCAAGTTTTCATTTTATTGGCCAGGAATGGTGAAGGAGATTAAAGCATATCGTAGTTCTTGTCATGGTTGTCAGTGCAGAAAAGTAATTCGTTCGGTTGACAAAATTCCAATAACACCTGTGTCTCGTCCTGAATTGCCATTCCAAGTGGTAAACGTTGATCTAATTGGTCCTGTAGATCCAGTATCGTCACAGGGACATAGATATATACTTTGTTTGATGGATCAGCATTCTAGATGGCCGGAAGCAGTCCCGCTCAAGTCACTAACGGCTAAGAGTACATGTGAAGCTCTGCTCGAAATATTCAGTAGAACAGGCATTCCAGAAGTGATCGTAATGGACAATGCGACAAATTTTACAGCAAGTTTAACGCAAGAGTTTTTGAAGATTTTAGGAGCTTGCCCACGTTTATCGACACCATACCATCCAGAAGGAAACGGGTTAATTGAGAGATGGAACCAGACTCTCAAGAACATGTTGCATCACATTATTAGAGAGGAAGGAAGAAGTTGGCATAGGCATATACCGTTTTTACTATGGGCTTATCGGGAAGTTCCAAATGCAACTACCGGTGTACCACCTTTTCTGCTAATGTATGGAAGGGAGCCGAAAGGTCCGTTGTCTATATTGAAGTCAATTTGGACTGGAAACACGTTATTACCTCTGAATATGAAGGGATCAGTAGAGAGTTATTTGAAAAAATTAAAAGAAAAGTTAGAAGTATCAACACGCGAGGCAAAGTTAACAAGTGATGTGCAACAAGGTAACTACGCTAAATATTATAACAGGCAAAAGAAACATCGAGAATTTGCACCAGGGGATCAAGTGCTTGTTTTGATACCTGATTCAACGAATAAACTATATTCTAGATGGACAGGTCCAGTTAAAGTTGTTAAAAGAGTAAAAGCAAATTCATATTATTTGCGGATGCCTGAAGGTAACTTAAGATTACTGCATGTTAACAAGATTAGAGAATACAAAGCGAGAGTTCAAACGGTTGGAGTTGTTTATGATATCGATGATGAATTTGGTGAGATATATGAAACACCAACAGTTCCTGCTGCTGAGAAGAATGATGAAGCATTGGACAGAGTGAAGTTGGATTACTTATCTAAGAAGCAACAAAATCAACTAAAAGATCGTTTACATCGACACAGAAGGTTGTTTTCTGGAAAAATAAAAAGAGCTAAAGTTGGTGAACACGTGATAAAACTTAAGGCTGGGGAGGAGAAGATGAAACCCAAAACTTATAAGATACCGGAAAACTTAAAGAGGAAAGTAGACGCACAAATAGACGAATTGTTAGAGTTAGGTCTGATTAAACCTGTTGTAAGTGAAATAGCACACCCAGTAGTATGTGTTCATAAAAAGGACGGAACACTTAGGTTATGCATAGATTTCAGAAGTTTGTCTCTTACCGTACCGGACGCATATCCAATGCAGAATATGATGGAGTTGAATTTCTTAGTAGGGAAGAAAAAATTTATTACTGTTCTAGATATGTTGAAAGGATATTGGTCTATACCAATGGAAGACAGCAGCAAACATCTAACAGCGTTCCGTACTCATCGAGGACAGTACCAGTGGAATGTATTACCATTTGGGTTAAGAAACGCTGCTGCAACTTACCAAAGAGCCATGACTAAAGTGGTCCAAACTATATCTGGCTTTGCATGCGCGTATATCGACGATTTAGCCGTATTCTCTGATACATGGGAAGAACATTTAGATCATCTGGAAGAAGTTTTCAAAAGATTCGAGCATTTTAACTTCTCAGTGAATTTAGGAAAGTGTGAGTTTGTAAGACAAGTTAAATACTTAGGACATGTCATTGGTTCAGGTAGACATTCACCTGACAAAGAAAGAATAAAAGCGATTCAGAACTTAGAGGCACCAACGACCAAGAAGCAACTGAGAAGTGCATTAGGATTATGCAATTTTTATAGACAGTATATTCCGAACTTTGCAAAAATTGCTCTACCATTGGCGGAGCTCACGAAAAAGAAAGTCCCTAATGAGATTCCATGGAGCAAAGAGGCTGAAAATGCTTTCAAGGAGTTGAAGACAGCACTATGTGGAATTACAGAGTTGCAAGTCCCAGACATAGAGAAACCGTACTACTTGCATACGGATGCATCTCAGACGGCGGTAGGATGTTGTCTAGGTCAGTCGGATGGAGAAGACAACATTCATCCCATAGCTTTCGGGAGCCAGAAACTGAATCCAAGCCAACAAAAGTGGTCAACAATTGAGAGGGAAGGGTATGCTATTATTTGGGCTCTGAAAAGATTTGAAACTTTACTGTGCGGAGCAAAGATATTCTTACTAACCGATCATAATCCCCTAGTGTTTCTTACTAGTGCTGCATCCCAATGTCCGAGATTACAGCGGTGGGCGTTGGCAATTCAACGCCATGACATTGAAGCAAGTCACATAAAAGGATCGAAACTAGTTAATGCAGATGCGCTATCCAGACTGTAAGTGTAAACCGTAGTTAAATAAGAACTTTTAGAAGATTTAAGAATAATTGAACTTTAAAACATTTCTTTTTGCTTTATTGTTAAATGATTAATTAAAGTAGTATATTTGTGTAAAATTTAATGTGTTGGTTTTTTATGTAGTGTATAATCTTAAGATAGTGCTTAAGCCGTGTTTTTTTTGTGGGTGTAACTTGTGACCCTTAGGTTGTTTTAGCCATATTTGATCTTCGGATCTAATATGACTCTCAGGGGAAGGTGTCAGGGTCACGCGGTAAATTTATTATATTACTCATTGGTGACGTCATGATGTAATGGTTTAAACGAGTGCTTGTGAATCTTGTCTTTGGCAAGGAGCCAAAAGAATGTAGTAGATAGATTTCTCTGGAATAAAATGGTGAATTGATGCTGCTCTGATGAGTTTAGTTTTTTTTAGTATGAATTGGGTTCACGGCTGACAAAATGCAAATTACTTTTAATGGTTTATTAAATTTTTTCTCATTTAATTTTACTATACAATAAATTATATTTTTATTAAATTTTAAAAGTATTTATGAAAATAATTTGTTATAGAGATCGCATTACGATTCATCGTGTGTGCATTTTTTTATTTCTCTTTGAAGAGTCCAATCAGCGACAGACGAATAGCGTGACGTCAGAAGCGGTTGAAGTATTATTTTTTTAAAATTTGGGAACCCTAAGATTTTGCCAAGACAAAATGTAGGGCTTACTCAATAGTTTGTGAATGAAAATGGATTTTGGTTTTCATTAATATTAAACTAAAAAGTCATTTAATAAAAACAATCAAACTTCAAGAACAGAGTAGGAAAATGTGAACTGACGATGAACATCGTAATTTTTTGAAGAAAAATGGGAACTGCACTACTTTTACGCCCAAAGCAAGAATAAAATATTGTGCCTGACACATGTAGGCACATGTAAAAACTGTAATTTAGTTGCTAAGGAATACAATTTTAAAAGGCACTATGACACAAATCTAAAAACAAACTGTCACAAATATGTTGCGAAACTTTGTGAAGACGAGTTGTTGGAATTGAACTTAACTCTTATAAAAGGGGGAAAAATGTATTCACTATATTTGTTGAGAGAGGAAGTGAGAGTGAGAACATTAACTTCGCACTGTTCAGCTACTCGAGGGTGTTTCGCGACGAACCATGGTTAAGTGACGAGGTAGGCACATGTGTGTGGGGGGGGGCTGGCACCCCCTCTCCTAACTTTCACACCACACCAATTAACCTTGACATATTTAATGGGCAACAGCTTCATTTATACAAGGCTCAAACTCATATGACTCGAGTTCGTTACCTTGTGTGACAGTTAAGCTACCGTAGCCACCTAAATTTCTTGAAGACAATACGACTGCAGTAAATTGATAATATATTATTACTTTTTTAATCGTAAGTACAGACGAAACCATTTACTAAAGAAGAATTTATTAGTGAATGCTTAATTAAAGCGGAGGAATTTCTATATTTACTCGAATCTTAGCCGCACTTTTTTTCCAATGTTAATGCTACTGAAAATCGGGCACGGCTTAGAATCTAAAGGAAAGAAATTTATTGGATACGGCATTTAGAGCAATTACGGGGGGCATGCATGAAATTAAAAGTTTAAAATGTTGATAAAATAAATAATTATTCCTTTCTCATTAATTCTTATTTTAAATTTATTTTAGTTTTCTAAAATTTGATATCGATGAACCCTTTTAAACTATTTTTTATTTTTCACAAAAATTTGTTGAGAACTTGGGGGTGCAGCTTAGAATCAATGGCGGCTTAGATTCACAAAAAATGGTATTACGTCCAGCAGAAATTCAAAAAAATTTGAAGTGTAAGTTTAATCGAAATTCTGTAACCATTAGAGGTGATGAAATAGTCGAGAACTGTAGTCGAGTCGAGTAATGTATTATTATTCATAATAGATATTTTTGATGCATTTAAAGAAGTTTTGAGACAGAATGTTCCTTGGGGAAAAAGTTGGGTTGTCTTGCAACTGACAGCGCACCTACCGTGACCAGTATTACTAAAGGAGCAAAGAGATTAAAAGAAACAAGCAAACAGAATGGTAATTTAAAAAATTTTCATTGTATTATTTCATAGCAAGTACTGTTCTTGGGTATGAACTTTGATATATTAGACATGTTTTAAAGTAGTTAATAAAATTGTAACTATATTCAGCATGTAGACATTAGCATCGTCGATTTGCTTCATTTCTGGAAGATATAGAATGTGAATTTATCGGTCAACCATATTAATCGAAAGTTCAATGGATTTCGAGTTATAAAGTGTTAAAACAAATTTTTAATTTTCTGGATAAAATTATTATTTTTTGGAAGCAAAGAAAAAATTATGAATGTGCTGAATTTAAAGATGAGAAAATATAAAAGAAGAAAAAGATGAGAAAAGATGAAAAAATAAAAAGATTTTGAATTAAGAGATTAAGTGTCAAATGAGAAAAATCCTGGCTTTCTCAGTTGATCTTACATGTCAACTAAAGTTTCAAGGCAAAAATCTTTTTGTTACAATGCTATTTGATATTAACGCTTTCAAACAAAAATTATTACAAACATAAAGAGAAAACTTCTCTCTTTGAAAGCTTTCAAAATTTATTGATTAAATCACTTAAATTAAAATTTACAGGTATATATTCTCACCAAATTAAATTGTTAAAGATGGAGTTCAATCGAATATTTTCTAAATTTAAAAAAATTTGAATTACAATTTAATTTTTAACTTCACATCTATCTATCGATATTGAAATTGTTAGTGAAAACTAACAAATGGAATTAACAGAAATCTTTTGTGATTCCTTGCTGAAGCAAAAATGTTTGTAAGTTGAAACTCTATATTTGTATGCATATTTATCGGCAGATCGGTTTATTAAAATTTTATCATTTGTTACGCGTATAATGAATGGCTATGTTTGGAAGCATTTATTTATGCTAGAAACTGTTTAAAAAAAAATAACAAAAATTATGAAAAATCAAGATTAAATGATAAACATTTATCATTTTTTAAAAATTACATCAGCTCAATATGTTCAACCAAGTTTTGACGACTTGCGTTGAGAGGAAACAAACGATGTTAAATATCTTATAAAAGAAATATTAAATTGTAGTTGATATTACAACTTTTATTTTTGTTTTTTAATAAAACCATATAAAACATGTATATTTTAAAAATAAAAGGAAATGTTAAATGATTGTATATGTATAATATGTAATACATGATTTTTATAAATAAGAATATAATCATTCTACAAATCTTGTTTAATTAATTTTTTAAACATTGAAAAAACACGCAGCCCTCAACTTAGTATAAAATAGTTCATGTGGCCCGTGATATCAAATGAGTTTGACATGCCTGTGGTAGAGGGAAAGATGAATCATATGTCTCAAAGGCTCGAAGAGCAAATAAGGACGAGAACATTCTATTACTAGTTTATAGTTTATACATTTTTAAAACAACTCTAAGCAATATAACTATGTGCATTGCGTGAATATTACTTTTTTTAAATATTCGTGAAGTTCGTAATGGAAATTATTATTTACATTACTAAATTTACAACTTCAGGTGATAAAAGGGGTGTATTGAAAAAAATTGTTTTTCATATTCTCAAAACCTTCCTAAGCGGAAAAGATATTCTCTGACATATAAAAGAAGGGAAAAATAAAGTAAAGATTTAATTTTTACGCAGGGCCGATCCTAGCTGGTGTGAACCATTTGTAGGTGGCAAAAGCAAATGGTGGCCCTATATGTGGTTCTATCAATCAAGCAAATTTTTTAAAGAATTTCTCAAAATTAAACATATAATAAATCGAATTAATGTGCTGAATTTGAACAGGGACGTCTTAAGGCATGTCCAACTGGGCCCGGGCCCAGGGCCTCACATTAAGTAGGGGCCTCGTTTCGTTCTCAACTTTGTTTTAGTAAGATCATGATCCGGATTATTTTAATGGTCAAATATTGCCTCCGTGCATATTCTCCGATAAACAGAGAATTTCAAACTGCATGTCGATTGGCAAAAGTGGTAATACTGCATTATCCCGTGATGACCGTTGTCTCTGTCTAGGCCTAGGCCTAATACCATAAACAATCATTCAACTCATTTAGTTGAAATGTGGCCGTCGGTCAAACCAGATTGTGCCTAGGTTTTTGAGATTGTAAGTCGTGCACATTTATTTGTATAAACCATTTGAACGAGTATTTAACAATGCATGCTATATACTGTCTACTTTTAAAGATTTCAGGTAGGGCCTACCTTTGCATAAGGGCCTAGGGCCTCAAAAATCTTAAGATTTCTCTGGGCCCATTGCTTCAAAGAGTCTTAAGATCTCCCTGAATTTGAAATAGTTATTGAAAAATTTAAAATAAGTTCGGATAGCATAGCATAGCTTAAGAAAAACAGAATGTTAGTTCTCAAAGCTTTGGTCCATTCACACATTGTCCATTAATATCTACTCTTTACATCAAAATTCATGTCAGAGCCGACAAAGCACAGTAAAAAAAGTTGTTTCCTGGCTTATCAGTGGCGCACTGTAGATTGATGCTTAAAAAAGGCGTCTCAAAAATGATTTTTGAGAAAGTTGTTTTGCGAAAATGTCTAATATAGTTACTATTACTTAAGACATAGAAATGTTTAAATTCATAATGTAATTAGATAAATTAAAAGTTTTCAAATTAATAATAGCCTTGCAATTTAGAAAAACAAAATAGTAGAAAGAAGTTATTTTTTGTGTCAATTTGCATTTTTATTAATGTTTAACTTTTTACACGTATACAGATGAGTTTATAGCGTTAACGTTAAGTGTTAGTCAAAATATGAAACATTTTCAAGAGGGGTGGAGTTTTAAGTCTTTGCACGCGGGGAGCCGACACCCTAAGATCGATCCTGCTTTTACATTAAGTATTACCAGGGCCACCACGTGGGTATTAGGCACCCTTGTTCAAGCTGAAGTTCGACGCCCCTTTAAGAGGTTCTTATACACTCTTATAAAGTGCTACAAATTATATATGAAATACTCTTTTATAGTATTCGAAATTTGACTTTGGAACTGAAAAGCTTTAAAATTATAATATTAAAACACGTTTGACTTATTGTTTTGTTTTTTTATTATTATTTCATAAATTTTAAAAACAAAACCAATCAAAAATGTTACAAAAATTTTTAAGTAAAATATAAAAATTAGGAAATATATTCAAATATTGACTCTCCTAGCTTTAGCAGCTACAAATGCTCGTATCAATTCCTTTATATTTAATTTATCCAAAATTTCGCTCTTTATGGATATAATTGACAAGTCCGATAATCTCTCCTGCGCCATATTAGATCGCATGTAGTTGAACTTCGTTCTCCAGTAGCCACCGAAACTGGCAGGGTTAAAGAAATCCGTAAAGCTATTGCAATATTCGGAAATGTATCGATAAGATTGTTTTCGTAAATATAATTTAAAACATCAATAGGTGACATATCCTCTTTGGTAAAACATCAGAAATATTTTATTTCTTCAAACAAATGTAATCTATCTATGTCCTTTTCATTAATATTTTTAGTAACCGTTAATTTTCGTTCTAATTCTTCACAATGTTTTATAATTTCATTGTCACTGCAGTTTTTTAAATTAGGTATATAGTGAAGTTAGGTATTACCTTGAAGTAATTGTAATGTTCTTTTAATTGACTGAATCTTTCTGAAATTGAAGAAAGAGCAGTATCTAATATTATACTGTAAAATTCAACCTTAAACTTTTGTCTTGGATTGTTGATTGGTTCGTCGATTTGTTCATCTTGAAATAGTTTCTTTTTATACCTGTTTCGACTTTGTGGAAAATCAGTATCAACCCCTAAATCATAAGCAACGATACTTACATTGGCAATTGCATGTTCATACGCTTAATATGATCTACGATTATTTAGTTCTGATATAAGATTTTGTAAATTGTCAGTCACGATTTGTAAATCACATTTAGAATTTTGCATTATTTGATTTACTGCATTTACTAAATTTAAAATATCGTGCCAGATATTAATGGAACAGATGAATTTAAACGAGGAAACCTTTTGAATCAAACTTTTTGCCTGGGTTCTGGATTCCATGTCTTTTGTTTGATCTTTTTGAATATTTATTAACGCTTACAAAATTCCCTTCAAATCATTTTTCAACGGTCTTAAAGCTTGAATTCTACTTTCCCATCTGGTGTTGGAGAGTGGCTTTAACGTTAGATTTTCAACATACTGTTGCAAAATAGACAAACGTTTAACGGATGAAGAGAAGTAGTTGTAAAGCTCCTGCACTATTCCGCAGAAATTAACTGTTTCGAAGGAAATTTTAGCTGCATAATTTACAACTAAATTTAGAGAATGGGCAAAGCAGGGGGATATAGAGTGCTCTCGAATTATTTTCAATAATGTTTTGTTGCAATCCTTTGTGCTTTCGTCTCATATTAGCACCATTATCTTAAGATTGGCCTCGTAAATCTGATAAATTTAGTTCTAACGATTTTAATCCCATTTATGAATTCATACCAGTAGTGTCGTCGACAGATTGAGATCCTAAAAAATGTTCTTCAATCTGGGCTTTATTGGTTTCCTCGTTCTTATAAACAAATCGAATTACAACAGTCAACTGTTCGGTATGATTGATATCAGGTGTAGTATCCAAAACTAATGAGTAATAGTTTGACGATTGAATCATATGTAATAAATGCTTTTTAATTACTTCTGAAATAATGCTTATAATTTCATTCTGAATTTGATCCCCTAAGTAATGAGCAATGTTCTTTTTTTGAGATGTTTGAATTTTGTGGAGATGTTCAGCGAAAATTGGATCAAAGTTTGCTATGGTTTCAACCAACTTCAAAAAATTTCCATTATATCACTATGATATAACTCTTTCGAAGAACCTCTAAACGCAAGGCATTGCCGGGCTAAATATTGATTTAAATAAATAAGCCGTTCGATAACCGATTGCCAGTAGACCTTTTCTGCATCATAAAGTCTTTGTTGAGCTGCATCAAAGGTACATAAATTACTCAAAGACATTTTGAGTTCACAGCATTCTGAACTATGTTTAAGGTGATATGCACTACTTTTATGTGTTTTCAAAATGTGGGTTAAATGTGCCTAATCATTACACCCATTCTTAATAAGCTGTGAATGCTTCTCACTGAATAGTTTGCATGGGAAGCAAAAAACTGCGTTTCGGGAATTTGAATATACCTAAATAGTTTCTAAATACTTCTTCTCCATTCGGTAATGTTTTATCATAGAACGATTCTGAAAACTTTCTGCCAGAATTATACCTACTGTCCAAAACACATTTGTAGTTCATGAATTTGCAAAAATTCAATAAAAAGTAAGCAAAGACCCAGATCGAAAAACATGACAAGTTTGAGATCCTCTGTTCTAATGCGTTTGTTGACGCGTACTGTTTTTTATTTCATAACTCAATACAAATACTCATACTTATTTAATCTGCAGAAAATATATATTGTTACAGGTACTCAGTAACTCTTTTCTATAAACTTGCAAATTTTCTGCCTGTAAATTAATGTTTACATATAAATTTTTAATAATTACAAAACAACCTGATTTTACTGTGAATATTAAAAAAAAAAATTTCTGATTGCAATTCATTAAAATTTCCTTCAGTTTGATTGCTAGAGGAATATCTAAAATTTTAATTTTAGAATTTCTTTGCCATTTGGTTGAATTTTTTGGCAATGTTTGTAGGTTTATGCAGAAAAAATTTACAAGTTCAATGAAAATGTATGTAATAATACTTATGTAAAAATATATTGTTTGATCTTTGTATGTTTGGAAAGTTACATCGTATACATACCTTACAAAAGACAGTATCATTTTTTAAGAACTGTTATTCAACTCTTTTTTTAAAAAAATAATATTGTGCAGATATAATGCTTGACATGAATTTTTTTTCGTAAAAGTTAATGTACATTACGTACTGTCCATAACGTACATAAAGTGCATTAACACTTTTTCTTAATTTTTTCACTTTTTGTTTTATATTGGCTTATATGTAAGATATTAAGACTGTACAATATTCGAAGAACTGTTGTATTTTAGTGGATTTTTTTCAATGATATTCTACAGCTATGAAAAAGTAAGATATCGTGTACATAAAATAAAAAATCCTCAAATATAAAAATAAAACTTTTTTCCCCTTCTTTTTGTGATCTGAAGTAAATTTCAAATGCTTTACGATATGAGTAGGGTATTCCAGAGTAATATATTTCTCAAAAACTAAGAATAATTTTAACACAAATGTGTGTATTTCAGTAACCAAATGTTCAGTAAATAACCTGGTTACGATAAATTTGAATTTTTAAATCTTTGTATGATAAGACATAAATAGTATTATAATCAGAATATGATGAATTGTGCAAATATAAATCACATTACAAACGTTGGACAAAAAGGTAAATGAAATTTTCAACAAAGAATAATTCTACAAAATTAAGGCAAAAAATTTCATATCCATCATTTACACATGTTGTAAACATTAATTTACAATAAACTTTTGTTTCCTTATTTATTATGAAAGCAAATCTTTCTGTATCTGAAAGTTAGTTTTTTGTAGTATCATTTGAATCAAGAATATTTTACTGCATTTATTTGTATTATTTTTTTATAAAGAAAAATTCAGAGAATTTATAAAGTAAAGTGAATTCTAGACCGGGATCGGTATACTTTCAAGAAAGAACCTACTTGTTAGTGAAACAAGATATCGAAAGTATCAGACACCTACTTGATATGAGGTTCCGGGGAAAAGGTCCCCCATCCCCCAGCAACAGTCGCGTTAAGACTGTCATGCTCCAATTAATATTTTTTATATTATTTAAATAAAGTTTTACACACACAGGCATTAACATTTTGCATTCCTTCAAAAATGAAGAAATACTGTAGATATTATTTATTTATTTTTATTTCTATAGCTCAATGCAAGTGCGATCAGTTTCAAAATATCAATGCTAGGAATTAACTTTGAAATTTCGTGAAAAAAACTTCAATGACAGTTCTACCTTAAGTACTACTTTTTGAAATTTCATGTTTACACTAATATAATTAAACTTTATAAAACTGTTCTTGCATAGAAAAGTGTGTTTTTGGAAGATGTATTCAAGCAAAGAAAACAAGTATTGATGCATATTAATCAACATAAAAGTACTATAAAAGTACATTGAAATATATGTATAAATATAGACGAAAATCTTAAAATTAGCTGATGTAACACATAAAATTTACAAAATAAAAAAATTTTTTAATTAGATTTCATTAAGTTGGAAATTATTTTTACTGCCTCCTTTATAAAGGAAAGCAAATAATAAATGTATGTTATGATTTAATTTTAATATGATAAAAATGTTTGTACATTTTTTTTAAGTCTCAAGGAAAAATACAAAATAAATCAAAAGTAAAGTCATAATTACCGTTTGCAGTTTAAAAGGAATGAAGTAAAATTGAAGAAATTACTGATTTAAAATTGCGTCAACTCTCTCTCTTTGAAAAAAAAGTGATTTAATGAATCTAGTAGCGTAGCTAAGTATTTAAAGGCCCTGGTACAAAAAAAAAAATTAAGGGCTCTATCTTGGTTGAATTTTGTCAAGTAAAAAAGTAAAAATATGGGAATATTTTAAATATATACAAAGCTACAATTTTTACTTACTGTCTACTCTTTCTTGGCGTTGTTTGCGCTTAAACGCACCTCACTTGGTTTTTTTCTTTTTTGTAATCTATATAATTTTAGTTTTATAATTTATCTAATACGATTTCTATGTGCTCGAGTATTTACTGACGTTAAAAGGAAGCAGAAACGTAATGCTACGCTATAAAACGTCATTAGAGAATCCCTAGCTATTAATTTATTCAGGAGAATCGAATTCGCATCCAACAGCGGGCTTAGAGGTACAAAATGGTCCGCGGAGATAGACAGGAAATGATACAAAAATATGCATGTACAAGAAAATTTAACACAATATTATTATAATTATATATATATATATATATATATATATATATATATATATATATATAAACATATTTGCAAAAGATCAGAGGAGGAGGGATAACATTACATTAGTAAAATGACATCATACGCGAGAAGATTGCGAAATATTGAAACAGGAAACTAGCTTATTATGAATCATATTGTAATTAAAAATAGAATGTAACTGGGAAAGAATTGCTTCTTGTGTAGGTTTTTTAAGATCTAATAGTAAGTATGGTAAGATTTTTCATGGAACTTGAAGTTTATTTCCAAATAACAGTCTATAAAAAGAATGGAAATATTGAAAATAACAAGAACTTTTCAATAAGTAAAGTTCGCAACACTGAACAAACAACGAAAAGAATTTAGTGAAATCCCTACAAATTCGAAATTACTTTCAACTAAATTGCGACCATTACAGTTATGTGTTGCAACCTTTTATATTTGATTCTTAAATTTGGAAGAAATCACAAATTCGGCTGCCCTTGTGTATAGATATCCTGCTTAGAATCTAAAGGAATTCATGATACCAAAAAGAATGTTGTAGATCGCGATAAAGCAGTGATTCTCAAACTTTCAATATTTGCGACCCAATTTTCAGTCATAATTTTCATCCCGCCCCACTTCTAACAATAACAATGTACTGAATGCAATTATAATGTACTTTGATGGTAAAACTACGATGCAATACGACTTTGATTATAAGCGCACTAATTAGATAAATATTAAGTTTTGTTTATAAATTTTGTATATGACTAGCCCAAGAGAGTCACTAGTAATTACTGAACTTGTTTTTAATTTAATATTGATAAATTAATTGTCAAATACTTTGTGCAGAACTGATACATTTATAAGTCGTGCGTATTGTATCAGTTTGAATGTGTATTTCCTTTTTTATTATATAAGAGTATATTTTGCTTTGTAATTATTTTAAATTGCAAATTATTTTATTAAATTGATAATTATTTTAAATATTTTATTTTAGATTTTCCGAAATATGCTCTCGCAAGAATGGCTTACAGTATATAGGATCAATACAACTTCTTTTAAAAAACTTCAAACTGTTTGACCTATCGAATAACAATTGTATCGTTTCCTTAAAAAGAACTCACCATTATTATCAAATACAGTGTCAGTTAAGTGTATGTAATATAAAAAAATGTCTGTTTATAATTTTAATTCATAATTCAAAGTCAAGAGAAAATATTTATTCTGAAGTAAAACAATTTGATGATAATTTGTGAAAGGAATGTTTACAAAAATTAAGTAAATTTTTCTTTGATTTTTACATTTCCCAAATTATTGATTTCTAAATTATTAATAATTATTCTTTACTGTTAAAAATTGATGTCATTTCTTTCTTTAAATTAAAATAAAATATTCTTAAGGGGAATGATACCATCGCAAAAGGTAATAATTTTTAGAAATGATCAAATTTAATTTGATGATTTGTTATCTTATTTTTTTTAAGTACATGTTAAACTTGCAAAAACATTTGTTTCTTGAAGCCTGTGTATAGAGATTATTAGGTAATATGAAAGTTTTAGATAAATGTAGATAATTATCTTTTGGTGAAAGTGTATTTTTTTCCATCGCCTCCCCCCCCCCCATTTTATACATAAAATATTAGAGTTCATATGGTATTTATCCTGTGATGAAAATGAATTTTTTAAACACTATATTTACATCATATTTACACTATATTTACCTACACTTAAAATTCGAATGAATATTTTATTTTACAGTGGAACAGTTACTGGATGAAAATGAATTTTATTTTTACAATGTATTGCATATAAATACTTTAAATATATGTATGTGTTTTACAATATTATGGAGCATTTAAAGATATTTGAAATGTTTCTAATAAAATAACATTCTCCTTCTTTGACTGTCTGATTTACTTAGTAATTATTCTTTAAAAATGTTTGGAATTTTTTTTAGAAATGGTTGTCTAAAGTAATAAAAGGAAATACTATTTCGTTTTTTAGTTAAAGCAAAGATTCATATTAATATATAATTTTCAGGATATATTCCTTATAATGTGATTATCCATTATTATGAGTTATTTAATTACATATAAAGTACATAATCAGGGCTAATAATTAACTAAATGATTATAATGAGTTATTTCTACATGTATTAACTGTTTTAATACTTTTCTCTAAGTTGCAGTCACTATACCAAGTGCTCTATAAGCACTTTAAAATTAATAAAGAGTTACCTTCAGTCATGCATGTGAGCAGAATGCTTAAATGCCCTTGTTATATTAAGTATCGAAAAAGAAATTGCAAAAAATTGTAACTTTTATGAAAAAAACCATGCACTAAATAAACATGTGTTTGTAATTTTACTTGTTAGTACAATGTTTTGCAGAGCTGAATAGTTTGCTATTGGAAATTGCACTTTTATATCTGGGATACTAAATATAATGCATGGGTATGCGACACTTGGATCACAAATTAATGCTATTAGTGCTAGTATGAACTATATTAAAAGAGCTTGCATTACAATTTTTTATGACAAATTGAATACTTTTTTTTAATTGTCTTTGTATAAAGTACCTTTAACATGTTGATCTACTTTTAAAAATTATTATACAATATTAAGGGAATATTTCATCAGAAAAAGTGCAATAATTATCAGAAATTCAATTTAATTATCTTTAGTCTTAAATATATTTTTCTTCTTATTGAATTACATATAATTTATAAAAAATAATAGTATGATTTATCTATAAACAGTAGATGGCTCCAAAATATAAGTTAAACTTGTGAAAAAAGTTTTAAAAATTTACTTCTTTAAGCTATTGTTTATCTCATATTGATAAACAATATCCATTATATTTATCCATGATATTTAGCTATTTATCCATGATATTGAAAATGCATTTTATTTTTATAAAGCAATAAGGATAAGGGATTAAGGGATAAGGATTTATAAAGCAATAAGGATTGCAAATAAGATAGAAAAAATTCAACACAATATATATATACACTGGTGTGCAAAAATTAAGGACGAAGTCGAAAAATTAGCATATCAGCTGAACGAAGAGGCAAAGCGGACAGAAAGACCAATCAGGAGATTAAGTGAGGTGATGTACGGTAGCACATGCGCAGATATGCAGGTAGACGTAATGGGTCGGTGTAAGATTAGTATTTCTGGCAAAGAGATTGCACACCGTATAGCAGTTAAAATCACACCGAGTTGCTGCCTCAGCGATAAATGGCAAATAATCAATCTGTTAGACGACATCTGGATGCTTTTACCCGAGGTCGAATCATTGGGAAGTTGGAGGAAAGTCGCAGTGTGACAAGTGTGGCTGCAGAGTTCGGAATTGCTCACAGCATCGTTTCACGACTTTGGAGACAATTTCTAACTACAGGAACAGCTATCCGGGGGTTCAGTAGTGGTCGTCCACGAGGAACCACACTCGCAGATGACCGGTATATTGCCTTACAGGCCAGAAGAAACAGGCGGCAGACAGCGGGAGAAATCGCTAGATACACGACACAGGCGACTGGACGACCGATATCGCGTTTTACCGTGGCCAGAAGACTGCACGGTGGTGGTCTGTTTGCACGACGCCCTGTACGGTGTGTACCTCTAACGCCTGCCCATCGGAGAAGGCGTTCTCTGTGGTGCCGGGAATACCGGAATTGGAGAGACAATGAATGGGGACGAGTACTCTTTACAGATGAGAGCAGATTCAGTCTGAGTAGCGATTCTCATCGCATACTCATCTGGAGAGAGCGGGGAAGCCGCAATCATCCCTCGAACATCATTGAAAGGGACAGGTATGGAGGTGGCGGTGTTCTCATTTGGGGAGGCATCATGCTTGGTAGTCGTACAGACCTTCACATCTTCGACGCAGGTTCAGTCAACGGGACCCGTTATTGTAACGAGATTCTTCTTCCATATGTGCGTCTTTTTAGAGGCGCTATGGGTCCGCAGTTCCTTTTCATGGACGACAATGCACCATGTCATCGCACAGTAGCTGCCGAACAGCTCTTAGAGAGTGAGGATATTGAACGTATGGATTGGCCGGCACGATCTCCGGATCTCAATCCCATCGAGCATGTATGGGATTTTCTAGGCAGACGCTCGGCAGCTCGTACCTTACCACCAGTAACGATTCCGGAGCTTCGATTGGCGCTGCAAGACGAATGGGCAGCAATGCCTCAACAACTCATTGACACCCTCATTCTCAGCATGGGCAGACGCTGTGAAACCTGCCTAGCAGTCAGGGGAGATCATATCCCCTACTAAAGACCGGATATTTCTTGCTGGACACCCATCACAGGGATGTTTCGGCCTTCAGTCGCATTGCGCTCCATGCTACTTTTTCAATAAAGCTTCTTTTTATCCCTCTGATTTCTCTTTTAGTAAGTGTTGCTTACATTACTCATGTCCTTACGTATTGGGGATCTTACGGTATTAAATGTGTTGATTTGGAATGCTTTTGTACAAAGTTATATTGAAAAAACCGTCTCGTCCTTAATTTTTGCACACCAGTGTATATATAAAAATGAATAGTTACATAAAATTTCCATTCACAATTTCTACTAGTTATGTCTCTTGACCAGGTATTTATGTTTAACGTTAAATACTCCAGTTCCATTTCTTGCAAACTTAAAACTTATTTGAAGAAATGTACTCTCTCTCTATGTTATTTTGTTATCACTAATATGAATGAAAAGTACCCCTTTACATATAATTATATTTATACATTAAAAAAAAATGGAAGATAAAACAACATCAGAAAAAAAAGATACAGAATTCTCCCTGAAATTTAACGTTTGAAAATATATTAATAAAGATTAAAATCATTATTACATCAACATGTTATCAAAATTTATTATGAATAAATTGAGTTCTATTCTAATCAAAATCACAAGAAAGTTAATTAACTAACTACTTACAAGAAAGTTAATTAACTAATTATAGCATTGTTTTACCAGGACAATCTTATCTCAAAAATATCAGTGATTTTGGCCAATTAACGCCTTAACAATAATTTTGAAAAAGATTTTCTGTATTTCTCTTCGTGATAAATATAAAATTGATCCAAATACTTTTCTTGGGTCAATATTGGTAAGTAACTCATGCAACAAATTTATTCAGAACTTACAAGCAGGATAATGTTAATATACATGAGTCTTTTAGACTTTTATATTTACGTAAACATAAATATAATGATATAAAATAAATCTAATTTATAATGATAAATCTTCTACATATTGTGCAAACACCAATATAAATGCATATTTATTATAAATAGTAAAAAAAATTGTACATCTCTCTCTCTGTGATAGGTATATACCACACAGTCAAACTCTGAAAAACAGATATGTTAATCAATACCACACAAATATATTACAATTTTTATTTTTTTGTAAAAGAACTATGGATTCAAAAATGACTATTTTATTTTGATCATGTAGTTGTGAGCAAGACTTTTGTTTCCAATATATAGACGCAAATTTATTCTATTATACACATTTTAGTTTTAAAACTTTATGCCTTAATGTTTTATCATATTTGTAATTCAATTCTTGATAAATTATATCTTTTGTCTGAAATAGTGCAGCGAATAAAGACTTTCAAAATGCTGCACAATTTTTTACGTGTAATTTTACAAATGGTAAATGATCATTTTGATTTCTAATGTTTGAAAGTGGTATTTGATTCACATCATTTAGTGTAAACATTTATGAAGCTGTAGTAAATTAAGATATTTTTCCATTTTTGTAGTGAATACTTCTCAAAAATGTTTTTTTTTTCTTTTTCCCAGTAATATTGTAAAATTATAAAGTAAAATAAGTTTTAAAAAATACTTGTTTTTGATATGACATGTACGGTTACATATCAGATTCTTGTGTTCTAATTTTAGATAATTAAATACTTAAGTACCTCTGTTACTACTCTGAAGATGCGTAAAATAAGTAAAACTTAAGTTAATTAAACATCATATGTTCTCAATATAACTTCATTTAAAATAAACAAAAATTTGCTTAAGTTAACTAACATATTTTACTTTCTTATGTATGATCTAAATATAATTTTATTTAAAATAAACAAAAATTTGCTTTGAAGTATTTACATGTTTGTGAAAGTCTACATCTCTCCAAAATCCTTTTTGAACAGGTTTCTTTTGTGAAGACAAAAATAGTGAGAATAAAGCTTGGTTTAAGCTGGCGTAAATATTCTTCAAGGTAATTGCATACATAATAAACAGGGAGGAGATGGTTTATAATCCTCACGTTTCAACATGCTTTCAAAACACTCATATTTTGCGATGGTATATGAAAAAATGTGATTTTTTCCTCTATCATATTTTCATTTATTGATTGAACAACCATTTTAGCAAAATGAGACATTTTTAAAAGTACAATGTGAAACTGCGATAGCAAAATAGTCTTAGCGAAAGAAGTAAACAAAACACAGCGTAATCACGTGACACAGTTTTCACGTGATCGTGACGTCACATGAATTTAGTCCATTCCTGTTGTTACATGTTACAAATTCTTAGATTTTGAACACGTTCCGTATAATAGCGCGAACTCCACACGGAACGTGTTTTTATTGTTCGATCGGAAATCAAATTTTGTTTTACACAAACGAAAACAAAATTAAATTAAATTAAAATATAAAATTTAAAAAATAAAATCTTATTTTTTTGCTAAGAAAATATAAAACATGCAAAATTGCAAGTTTTTTATCAACAACTTTTTGTAAGTAACATTAATTAAAAATAACTATAAGTACTATAAATTTTGGCGCACCCTGCCCCAGGTGCCCTTGTGCGGTGAACAATTTTGCCACCCCCACGCGGCGGCCCTGAGTATTACCAAAAGGGGACTGAAGAGTGTTCGAGTTTTTTTATGTTAAAAAATCAAAGTATTTTTCTTATGAAAGAAAAACGGAGATTTTAGTACTTTTTAACATGTATTGCGATGATAGGACACATACCAATTTGTTAAAAGAAAACAACATCAGGTACATCTAACGGAAAAAGCTTGGATCGGATAGATTCGACTGTGCCGAGAGAGAGCTGGGGTTATGAAATGTTCTAATACTCATTCGAAATGTTCGGTACTCATTTATCAATAATCATCGCTTTTAGTTATTTATTTTGAAGAAAAAATATTTTATTTTGAACCTAAAATTATCTTAATCAAATCCAAATCCTTTCCCACTTTTCCAAAATTTCAACACATTCGTTGCAATGTTAAATTTGAAAAACATTGTTTTTTTTTTAAATTATTTTTTTCCTAAATTCCATATTATAGAATATCTTTTCCGCATACGTAAGTTCGGATTAATAATAGTTTTTTTCTCTCCATATAACAGCGATCCCCCCTAGTGTGCATATTCCTCACTTCTACACCTAAAAATTTTCAAATATAAAATTCTTGTGAAGACAGAATTTTTGGACTAACTCTAACATCGGTCTACGGCTCAAACAATACTTACCGATGATTAATATTAACACTAATCCTTATCATTGATACATCGTTTGATTTTTTATCGACTGCGGCCCATTGCATAATATTTATATGGATTCAAACCAAACACTGTCCCCTGTTGTCTTTATGTGCTCCATTGCATTTTCATTAAAAAAGAATCAACTTACTGTATTTTTCATAAATTTTGGCTTAGTTCTTTAACTAAAAATTCTTGTTAAATTCTTGTTTTATAATTTTAAAATAATAAAAATTACTCGACAAAATATTTATTAATTAAAAGTTTTTATCTTTTGGGGGTGGAGGAGGGAGGATATCTTAATGAACTAAAGATTTACTTTTTAATTTATTTCATTTTCCTTTTTTAAACTACATTTTTACCCTTTTTTTTCGAGGGGACAAAGAGGTTAATACATTTGTAATGTTTCTTGGTTTGCTGATTCTGCTCACTTTATACACTTAATTGTATTATATGGGGACTCTTTTTTTTTCAATATTTTCTTTGTAACTGATTTATACATACCGTTGGTTCCTTGTTCTTTTCAAGGACTTGTTCTTAGTATTTTTTTCATGGGGATGTTGTTGGAGTACTTAGCCTTGTCGGGCTCTAAAATCCCTTCCTTCCATAAAAAAGATGGCCATGAAAAATCTTTAGATTGCCCAGTGTTGATAAAAATTGACTCAAAATATTAAAAAAATCATATTTTTATAAAGACATGGGAAGGGGGTATCCCCTGTGCACCTAAGAGAAGAACCAACCCACATTTTATAAATTATACAACGGTGCCTAATCATTGTTCAAATTGCAAAACTGTTATTTGCATGCATTATGTAGTGTTTTGTATCAATTATTGTAAGCAGGAAAAAAATAAATTGCAAGTTTTCATCTCCGCATTTTAATTTCTACTGCAGTTTAATGCCTTTTCAAAAACAAAGTTCCTAATCATCCTTTCCTCTAAACTGCACCGAATTGTTATTCCGTCTTTGTTTTTCACCTTGACAGAGCCACATATAAATGTCCATCAGTAAATATTGTTTCCTTCGACGTTACACATAAACTGACATTTTCAAAACTTTGTCCCTGTGATTTGTTAATAGGCATGACAAATGTCCATCTTATAGAGAATTAATTTGTTAAAGTCATGTCAAATGCCTACCTTATAGAGAATTGATTGTGTTAATAGTCAAGACAAGAGCCTATTTTAAAGAGAACTGATATGTTAATAGTTATGGCAAATGCCTACCTTATAAAGAACTGATTTGTTAATAGTTATGACAAATGCCTACCTTATAGAGAATTGATTTGTGTTAATAGTCATGACAAGAGCCTATCATATAGAGAATTGATTTGTTAATAGTCATGACAAGAGCCTATTTTAAGAGAACTGATATGTTAATAGTTATGGCAGATGCCTACCTTATAAAGAACTGATTTTGTTTAATAGTTATGACAAATGCCCATTTTATAGAGAATTGATTTGTTAATAGTCATGACAAATGCCTATCATATAGAGAATTGATTTGTTAATAGTCATGACAAGAGCCTATTTTAAAGAGAACTGATATGTTAATAGTTATGGCAAATGCCTACCTTATAAAGAACTGATTTGTTAATAGTTATGACAAATGCCTATCTTATAGAGAATTGATTTGTTAATAGTCATGACAAATGCCTACCTTATAGAGAATTGATTTGTGTTAATAGTCATGACAAGAGCCTATTTTAAAGAGAACTGATATGTTAATAGTTATGCCAAATGCCTACCTTATAAGAACTGATTTGTGTTTTAGTTATGACAAATGCCATCTTATAGAGAATTGATTTGTTAATAGTCATGACAAATGCCTATTATAGAGAATTGATTTGTTAATAGTCATGACAAGAGCCTATTTTAAAGAGAACTGATATGTTAATAGTTATGGCAAATGCCTACCTTATAAAGAACTGATTTGTGTTAATAGTTATGACAAATGCCTACCTTATAGAGAATTGATTTGTGTTAATAGTCATGACAAGAGCCTATTTTAAAGAGAACTGATATGTTAATAGTTATGGCAAATGCCTACCTTATAAAGAACTGATTTGTTAATAGTTATGACAAATGCCCATCTTATAGAGAATTGATTTGTTAATAGTCATGACAAGAGCCTATCATATAGAGAATTGATTTGTTAATATTCATGACAAAAGCCTATCTTACAGAGAATAGCGTACGTTTCACCACGAATGGCAGGAGAGTAGCTACCACCGTATCAATAATACGTGTCCCCAACAAACGCTAGTAAAAAAATCGTGATATATTAAAAGAGCTCCCCAAAAAGGTACTCCAAAATTTTTTTATATAGGCCCCACTCAGGACTAGCTACGCCAGTGACAAATGGCATATTAAAGTCCCCTCCAGTGTTCAGTGTGATCTAGGGTTTGCAATCCCGTGTCATATTTTCAATCCCGGGATTTCGGGATTACATTATCCAAATCCCGGGATTAGGATTGGACTATTTATTAAAAATTCTTACATGTTAGCATAGTTGAAATTTTTTGATAAAACCAAAAATATAATTAAAAATCGATTTAATATTATTTTAATGAAACCAATAAAAAAATTTATTCATCATAAAAAACAAATAAATATAGTACAAAATGAAATTTAAAAAAAAAGCATTTCTTCATTTCTTGTGTTTCTGTAAATAAGCTTATCAAAACACAGATGCTCCAGCCTTTCATCGTTGGAAAAGCTCCTTATTTTTGTTACAAATTGTCCTACCGTAGAAAATGCACATTCGAATTCATTACTAGTAGGTGTTATCGTCATTAAAGAGGAGTATGTTCTTTTCAGGTAGCCACCACGTCCCTCTCCATTTTCAAAAAAGAGACATTTCCCTTTGAATTTTTGATGACAGTGTCTCAAATCTAATAGACTGCATTGGTGCATATACCTCTTTGATAACTTTATTTAGTTCTTCTGCTACAACTTAGTAGTTTTTGTACATAAATTGATCCAGTTATTGAATCAGAATGTGAATCAATTACAAGTCCTCATTTAAAGCCTCCTCATTTGAAATGGAAGACCCAGTTGCATGAACTGTTAGTAAGGCAATGGGATTTCAAGTTTCTTAAGTCTTCCAAGAAGGTCCGCTTTTAATTAACGTCATTTAATTGAAGAAGGAACTGTGACAAAATTTATTCTTATGATGTTGTTTATATTATTGTGTAAGCATTGCATGAGCCACTTAGATCTTTTAGACGTTCTCTCATACTGTATGCATATATTTTTTTTATATATAGCACTTATAACGGCTCAAAAAAGTTCTACGTACATATTTCATAAACAGAATATAAATTTTTGAAAAATTAAATTTTTAGAAATTTTTTATGAGAAAATTTTTTAAAATATAATTTAGACAAAAATTAAATCCCGGAATTTCCAGATTAGAAAAAATACCGGGATCCAGGGGTTTCGGGATCTCGGGGCTGAAAACCCTACCAGATATCTTCCAAAAATTTCTAAATGCCTCTGTTCAAGTAAGCTAACACTGTATATCCTGGGGGTGGGAGTAATGTTCGTTTTCTGACCCCACTCGCGATAGGGAGAAAGTTACAGATGAAATAAGAGAAAACATACCAAATTTCCCAATTTAACATACACACCTTTCTCAAACCCTTTAAAGTTCAACACGTAAGAAAACTAACATTAACTCTACACAGTACAAAAAAGTAAATAAGATATATTAAATGAAAAAACAAGATTCACAATACTTGAAAAAAATTCAAAATATAATTCAGACAAAAATTAAATCCCGGGATTAGTTATTTTAATCCCGACATTTCGGGATCCCGGGGCTGCAAACCCTAGTGTGATCCTTGGTATACATATATTTTCACTTTTCTTATCTCCTAATAAAATTTCACACTGCAGTAAATTAGTAACCATAATGTAAAGCAGGACTTACTGCCTTTTTATTATTGTTCTCGTGTTTAAGATAAGTAAATAAATTTATTACATCATTAAGAAAAAAGTTTTTTATATAGAAGAAATTTATTTGGATATTTTTAAAAAAAATTGAAACATCGAATTGGTTATTCGAACAATTGCGTATCCAAACGGTGTCCGGTCCCAATTGATTCGGGTAAACGACGCTCTAATGTTTGTATAATTTGACTTTTTGACCCCACCGCCTCCTTCCTACTTTATATGGAGTACAATCTAAAATTGTTTTCGTGTTAGAGGTTTGGAGATCGCTCCACTAGATTTGGTTATTTTTTAACACAACTTTTAACCTTGTTTCTGTTAGAACATATTTTGAAATCCTTTTTCAGTTCTCCGTTATGTAGCCTCCGTACCTTACAAACTCTCGAATTTGCTGTTCAACCCAGTAATTTACACTAAGCCTAAAACTATAAATAAAGCTCCAAAGCCATTTTCAATAATATTCCATTTTCTTCTTGCCTAAAAACTGTTCAGCAAGTACTAATACCGAAGTTGATGGGATCTACAGCTGGCGAAATGCCAAGAAAAATGATTTCCTGCTAAAAGGGGATAGATAAACAATAAATTCTTCAAATTTCGTTATCGTATCGCTGGTAGAGTTGTTCCCCGGTTTGGAATGAGCCACAGAAGATTTATAACACAAAGAGAAGCGGAGAAAAGGAGTCTCAAAAGTTTCAAGGGACAAACAAAAAAAGACTTTTCAAACTGACGAGAAGACTAATTTAAACCAGGAAAAATTTGATTGTTCTGATTTTACATTCAAAGTGAATAAGACACGTAGATTCATGTAAGGAAAAAAATATGAATACAATAAAGTTCACGTGAAGCAACTGGATGTTCTTCGGTGGGAGGGCAGCACCAAGGTGGTTCAAATTATTAACAATGGCACATAGCAAAATATTTTTATAAATGCATGCAAGCGCCCTATCAGTAGAAATGCCGAACCTGCTGAAAATTTAAGTTTTTAACATATGAGTACCACACCGTTTCTTCCGAAATTAGGATAATTGTATATATATCACATCGTAACGTTTAAATTTATTTATCAAAATATCAAGTAAATATATTGTCAGCGGCTGTAGAAAAAAATGCATTTGAAAAGGAATATTATTTTTGTGTTTTGCCTTAAAAATTCTCTATACACTTTTTAAACCTCAGTTTAAGATAGGCTATCTTCATTTGATAATACTTCGTTATCTACTCATTTCCTTAACAAGCTTCAGTTTATATAGCATAACGACACTTCTGAAATTTAATGCCTTTTTCATAAGAAAATCATGTTACAACTGCCTTTTGATAAAAAAAAAAATATCCAAGCGATCCCACTTTTTATGATATTCAACTGTTTAACTCAATTTCTTTGTTCCTTAATTAAAAGAAACTGATTTGCGTCGAGGTTAATTTCCTGATGTCATTACGAACTAGAATTACACATTTTTTTCTATTTAAAAGTTTGAATGAGAAATAAGAAATATGATTCTGAAGATATTTCCAAGTAAACGCATAATTTCATTAAATTCAAGTAAAGAGAAAAATAAATAAAATTTAAGTTGCCTTTAATGCATTATGAATAAACTATTTCCAACCCAAATATATAAATAGGTTACAAATAATCTATTTCTTGAAGATTTATGAAGCAGAAATGAAGCAAAAAAAGGATTTGCATTTGCTTACTTTATTATTATTATCAATTTATTTTTTTTAACTATTATTTATTTTTTCTATAATTATTGCTATTTATTTACTTTGTTTTTTTAATAAAAAAAAACAAAAGTGTGATTCACATAAAACCACATTTTTTTGTTTGACCAATCAGGAAAAGGCTTTTAGGACATTAAGATAGGAATTTATGAGGGATAGAGTGTTTGAAATATGAATATCATTAACAGTAGAGCAACGTACACCCCCGCATCGCTGGAGGGTCCAGGGCTCTAGCAGGCCCAAAACCTGACTGCCGCCATGTACCTACCCTTTGTAAAATCCAACTTGGGGGGAGGGGAAACGTGACTTTGTAGGGGAGTCCAAAACATGACTTTGCAGGGGCACTCAAATGTTCCCAGTTACGCCAATGATCATTAAGGGATTAGTTTTAAAATTTACTGTTATAAGTTTACAACTAAAAGTTTTTTTTTCTGATTAGAAACTATATTTCCATGAATAAACTTTATTTAAGTTTTCTAAAATTATAACCGATACTCAAGAATAACTCCGGCGGCTAGCTCAAATAATTTTAATTGGTGATACATTCTAATTGAGCACAGTTACAAACACAAAAAACAGGGGAAAATCTATACAAATACTAAGGGGTTTGCGTGGGAGGACATTGGCACATCCTTCCTTCCCCGAGGTGTCAGGCTGACTGGTTAAGTGTCCACACGGCCAGGAGAGGGCGCTCTATTACCATTCGTTACACTCTCCCTCTGGTTCCTAGGTATCGTCCTCGATGAGGAACCAGCAGAGTTGCCTTTCCTGGGTCTTCCCCTTTTTCTGAGAGGCATCACTGGAGTGGCTTCCATGTCTATGCATGGACGAAGAGCAGATGAATGATAAGGTCCGAGAACCTCATGTGGGTTGTTTGGATTTGCCCCTTCATAAGTCGTCGGAGAGCGTTGAGTCACAATAATATAAGGCCCATATCTTTTAGGCATGAATTTAGCTGTTTTCTTCTTGGCAGCATTGCTAAGGGGGTGAAGGGCTACCCAGACCTTATCACCTTCATGATACCAGGACGATGCCTTTTATCATAGAAGGCCTTTCTCTGATCTTGTTTCTCTTCAATTCTTTCACGGATTTCAGAAGAAATTCTTGCCAATCGTTTCAAGTATGGGGTAATCTCCGGGACGGTTTGAGTGTTCAGCTTCCGGTAGTCTATGCAGAGATGCATGCTGCCATTTGGTTTTGAAATCAAAACACTGGGAGAGGCGTGCGGAGATTCACATTCTACTACGATGCCTTGTTGCAGCAGAGAATCTAGCTCTTTCTTCAACAGCTTCTTCCTGGCTGGATTCATCCGGTAGGGAGGCACTGAAATTGGTGGGTTGTTTTCAGTGTTGATGCTATGTTCAATAAATGGAGTAGCTTCTCCCCTACTTCGAAGATAGAGTGATAATTTTTAAGCAAGGTATCTAGTTCCACACGCTGAGAACCAGGGAGTTCTTGTCCTTCATCTTCCCGTAATTGACACTTATTTATCGCCACAGGAAGTACATTAATAGATATACTCTGATAAGGCGTTACGAAATTGTACGATTTTCGGGAATCGTCACAAAAAGTCCAACAGTTCTTTCTGAAATTTAGTACTATTCCAGCATTTTTGAGAAAGTCAACTCCAAGTAGAGTGGAGTTGTTTTTGGCATCAGGCAAAATAATGAAAGGGGTTTTAAACTTTCTGCCTTCCAGAAGGACAGTTTGAAATGTACGTAGAACTTCTTTCTGAGTAACGATTCCATCAGCAAAGGATAGGGATATTTCTGTCTTCTCAAAAGCAGCTCCTTGTTGCAGAAGGATACTGTAAAGAGAGAGTTTCTCCAGCAATCGAATGACTTGAACCACTGTCCGCAAATGCAGTTCCTGAAACTCCATTTATGCTGATCCTGAATACAGCATTTCTGTTGGAAGGAGAGAGACTGTTAACTTGCTGAATTCCAAAGGGAGCTAGATCACCCTTTGAAGGATTGCAGTCAGGGCATTTTGATTTGATGTAACCGGGATTTCCACATCCATAGCAGGACAGAGGAGTTCGGCTTTCAAATTGCGAATGCCCTCCAAATGGTTTTCTTGGTGCTTCCTTTGCCTTATCCCCCGTTCTTATACTACTTTGTTTATTTTCTTTTGAGGGGAAAGAAGTTCTTCTTACGTCTGGTAAAACTTTATGGTTCGACGTCTTACCTCGAGCAATTTCATAATCGTCTAATTTTCGTACTAGCTCAGATGAGCTTTTAATATCTCCCCAGATATCCACGAAGTGTTCTTTAACGTCCCTCGAAACTCTTCTCTTAAGCTGATCGGTAAGAACCAAATCCTTAAGGGAGTTAAAGTCTTTCACTTCTAGGCTATGTCGCCATTCTTCTAAGTAATTGTTTAGCTCATACGCGAAGTCCTTCCACAGAGCTTCGGGTTGTTTTGATGAGTACTGAACTTAATTCGAAACGATTCAGCACTCAATATGAATCGTTGGAGCAGCACTTGCTTAATGTGCTGGTAATTTCCTAATTTCTCCTTAGGTTCCCGCAAGATAATATTGCAAATATCAATAGGTAACACTGGTAGAAGGTGTGTTACATAATCGACTTCCCCTATGTTAACTTGCTCACACTTCCTTTCAAATATTTTTAGATAGGTGGAAATGTCTGAAGTTTCCACAAATCTGGGTATGAGGTGCTGGATATTTATTTTCTCTGCGGTGTTAGTTGAAGAAGTAGCAGTCATGCTTAACTTCATGCGTTCTAGTTCTAAATTCAGTTCGTCTTGTTTTCGTTTGTATTCATTTTCCTCCTTCTCCTCACGTTCTGCCTGAACCCTCGTGTTAATAATGGTTTCTAGAAGAGTTTTAGTAAACTGTTCATCATAGTCTTTCGAAGTAATGATTAAATTTTTAAAATCTATTATTCTCATTATTTCTCCTACTTCGAGGCCCAATTCTGTAGCTAGTGTTTTTAAGTCCTCTTTGCGCGCTTTAGCAAGATACGCCATTGTTTTCAACTTTTGAGAAGAAAAAAAAGGGTCAATTATAAAATCCGACAGCCACAAATTAAATGCAGTTAATTTAGTTTTAAAAAAGTTAACCTTTATAAGTGAGCATCAACTAATCACTAAAATAATAAGAATTGGATATTCTAACACAATACTATTAAAAAATATATATTATAGATGTTTGACAGGATACAAAACCTAAACTTCGAAAAAATATAATATATATAGATGTTTGACAGGATACAAAACCTAAACTTCGAAAACAAAATGAAAATTCAGATACACTTAGCCAAAACAACATATAAACTACTCCTTTGAAGGAATAAAAATACTCTTTAAAATATTGTAGACATTTGACTGAATGGAAAAATTTAGCTTTGAAAATAAAAATAATTCACATATTAAAGAAATTCTGATGAAATTCAAAGTCCAAACAAAACCTATGAATGAATCTTTTGAATAAAAATAAAAATGCTTTTCTACTATACTTTTTGTTAACAAAAAAACAATAACAATAATTTCTTTCATTTAAAGTGGCATATATTTTATATATGATCAAAATTCTTCAATATAGTTAGAAATAAAGCACAATTTCATAACACTAAAATTCAATAAAAAAAATACATGTAATTATAATACTAAATAGGAAATATCAATGATAACAAAACGTCTTGTTCGTGAACGAAAACAAGCAGTGAAAACTCAAGGTCAGAAGTAGGGGTAAGAAGTTCCCCAAAGAAGTACACTAATAGTCATAAATCACAGGAAATGAGAAAAATGAACAAAAGTAGAAAGAGTTTCCTTACTAGGGAAAAGAATTACTCAAATAAAATATGACTAATAAATCATGCTTATTATATATTTATACCATAAAATATAAAAACACAAGTAAAATTCAATAAAAGATCAAAATGAATCAGAAACAAAACAAAAGAAAAGAAACTTAGCTGATGCTCCATGAAGCCGAATGCAATCCAAAGTTTCTAATTTCCCGGTAGGAAATATAAATTTTCTAGTAATCCGAAAATTTCTTCGTAGCCGGTAGCTACAATTTCAGAACCTATACTTTAAAATTCTATATGAACTAGGTGTTCAGAATATTGAAGATAATTCAGTAAGACTATATAGTATTCCTATTAAAATTAAATAAATATTCGGGCCGTAAGTTGGGCGTCATTTTTATAACCGATACTCAAGAATAACTCCGGCGGCTAGCTCAAATAATTTTAATTGGTGACACATTCTAATTGAGCACAGTTACAAACACAAAAAACAGGGAAAAATCTACACAAATACTAAGGGGTTTGCGCGGGCGGACATTGGCACATCCTTCCTTCCCCGAGGTGTCAGGCTGACTGGTTAAGTGTCCACACGGCCAGGAGAGGGCTATTACCATTCGTTACAAAATTAGGAAATTAATTTTGAAAAAAAAAAGAGAAAGGAAGATTTTACTTTTCTTTTTTAATTAAAACATGTTATCGATATTTTAAGGGCTTAATCATGTGTATAAATTTATAGGTGATGATTGTAATTTGTAAACAAATGTCAGGATGGGTGTGTTTTTAATATAATAGTGAAAAGCATTTATTTCTTTTTATATAAAGAATCTTGAAATATGGAAAAACAATTGCTTATGCGTTAAAAAATATTTCAACTATTTTTTATAATAACTATAAATAACTAATAACTATAACTAATTTTTATATAACTATTTTTTCAACTATTTTTTTTATAATATACCTTTTTATTTTATATACTCTCGTATATATATATGCATAATGAAGGTGAAAACAATTTTTGTGGATTAAAATAATATATTTAGCTGCAGTCACTGACTCAATGTCAAGATGTCTGTCCATTTTAAGTGGAGTTGAAACTGTGTTATACATGTATAGCTACACATTTAAAGAAAACATTTTCTATAAATTAGAATGTTTTTGATTTGAAAAAATTCTGCAACTATCTATATTCTGTGCTTGTAATTGCAACCTTTTTGGAAAATGCAGACCAGAGCACGAAAAATTCTTTACTTATTTTAAATAATGTTCTTATTCAATTTTCTGCATTTAGTACAGTTTTCATTTAATTGACTTCGAAAAAAATATGGTTATGAAAAAATAATTCTATTCTTAATTTGATATTATTCTAAGGGATAAACGAACTAATGGGACATCACTTAATTTTCGGTGCAAAAATATGAAAATTAGATATAAAATGTTGGTAAAAGAGATATTTTATAGTATAAAATATCTCCAGTCACTGATAATAAATTAAATATTTTAGAGTTAAAAACAAACAATAAAGTGTGTCAGAAATAAAGATTTCTCAGTTTTATTATATTTCACTCTAGAAGTGATTTATTATAGATATAATTATGCTACTTTAAAAATATAATGTATTCTCTGTAAATAGTTCCGCTTTTGTTAAAGATTGCCCTGTTTATTGGTTTGATAAATATTATTTAAGTATACTATTATTTAGATACAATATTTCTGCTTTCGAATCCTTACTGGCAAGTTTTAAAAATAATCGCTTAAAAATTAAATTTATTGTTTTAAAATTTCTTTCGGTTTATTTGTAGAACGAAATTATTTACGATAAAAGAACAGAATATTATCTCTGTCTTTAACTTTGAAATAAACACCAAAAAAAATTTTTAATGCAGTACAATTTATTAAAAGTAATGATAAATTATGGTTGTAAAAATTAATAAGTATTTCTTTGTATGACGTCAGTTAATGTAAAAATACTTTAAAAGCAAATTTTGTACTAATGGGAAATTTAAAGTTATTATAAAGATGATAAACTGAATGACTTCTAAAAATAAACGTTGCTTCTGGAGCGTTGCTTCTTTTTGAGGCATTACAAAACAGAAGAATCTTAACTATGCTTTGAATATAGTTTAAGTAGAGAACCATCTGCAGAAAGGGTACTTTTTCTTGAAAGCAGTGAAATGCATTGGAAAAAGGAAACATATTTCATAAATTTACTGAGAACTAATAAAGTGAGGGGACGGGCGCCTGTTCGGAAGAAATGAAGGTCAGATAACGATCTTGAATGGTGAAGAGGACAATCAGTTGCGTAGACAATATTGGAACAAAAATTAAATGGGGATAAGGAAGCATTCGGTTGTAAAACATAGCTCTCTATTCTAAAGGAAACTATTTATCACATTGTATCTCTTTTACCCTTATGAAGAAAAATGACAGTTCATTCTATAAACGAAGAGAACGCACAACTTTGTGTTTGCACTACGGACAGATCATTGTTTAAATTCCCGTTTGTATACCCTCCCTACAAAATTATATTATGCACTGTTGCAGCTGTGTGTGGCGTCTAAAAGAAGTAAAAGCAACAAATAAACGAAATAAATTGCCTACATAAATTTTGATGGAATTATTTTACAATTCTAAAAATGAGAACGCAGTCAGCAATGCTAAAACGGACAGTTTCAGTAAGAAAATTTAATGTAGACTCTTATAAATCAAATACATACTGCAGACACTGAACTCTACAGGCTTTTGTCAAAATATCAGTAACAAAGACAAGGAAATAAAAAGAAGAGAGAAAAAAGGTGAACAATCCACCCAATAGTTTTTATGTTTTCATGAGTTTTTAAAATAAGAGCATTTGTTCGTAGAATAAAAAATAGATTGTGGTTTAAAAAGTATTTAGGGAAAATGCTTTAATGACCCCCCCCCCTTTCCCTTGAAAAATGGCGTTTTTTCACAGACCCAAATTGTAAAGGATTATATTTTTGAATTCTTGATAAGTATTTTAGGCCGGTAATTTCAAGTATAATTGGTATGTAAGCAGGGCCAATCTTAGCATGTGTGCTGCGCGTGCACAGCACGCGGGTGGCCCAAACAACGACGGTAGGCCGTATGTTGTTCTATCAATCAACAGAATTTTTCACGAATTTCTCAAAATAAAATTTATTATAAGTCAAATAAATAAACTAAATTTTAAAAAAGTTATTGAAAAATCAAAATATGTCTTGATAGCCTAGTTTAAGAAAAATAAAATGATAGTTTCACAAAGTATGCTGGCTCAATGCCCATTAATGTCTACTCTTTGCAGACATTCTTCATTTGATAGTAAAATTCGTGGCAGAGCCGGCCATACCACAGTAGAAAAGGTTTTCTTGCTTTATCAGCGGTACTGTGGATCGATTACTAACAAAGGTGTCTCAAAAATGATTTTTGAGAAAGTTGCTTTACGTAATACATAAGACATATAGGATTGTTTGAATTCAATATGCATTAAGGGAAATTTAAAATTAAGTTTAATAATTTTCTTACAAATTAGAAAATAAAAATAGAGCCAAGAAGTGATTTTTGTGACTATTTGCATTTTTATTAATGTTTTACTGTTTACTCTTATACAGGTAGATGGATTCATAACATCAATGTTAAATATTAATCAAAATATGAAAAATTCTCTAGAAGGGCGGCTTATAAGGTTTATGTATGCAGGTGGTCGACAGTCTAGGATCAGTCCTGTATGTAAGATATACGAGAAAAAATAAATATTTCATAAAGTGGAAGAATACAAGTGTAAAAACTGTAAATGAAAAAGTACATTGATTCTATTTTATCAATAAATCATTTTAATTAAATTCACTGAATACAACTGCGTCAAGAATGATCTTCTCATTCAAATTCCATCATAAAGACTTTTCTTGTAGTCTGAATTAATGTCCAAGTTTATGAATAATAAATATATTTACTAAATTGTTTTTTTTTTCAGTTTTAAAATTTTGCAGGATTAATTTTTGTGCAGTTATTATACGTTTCAGGTAAATACTTTTGGAAATACTTTTCTTGTCTTGAATAATTTTTGAAATGTGAATGTTATAGATGTTTTATAATTTTCAACAAAACCCTAACTTGAAAATGTAAAAAGAATTTATATCTAAGGAATAACATATATATTATAATAAAAGAACAATTCTATGAATAAATTAGAAAAGTAAAGACGGAAATTAGTATAGTTTATATTTTAAGCAGCCTGTGAAATAAAATTAAATTTTATCCACTATTCTGAAGTTCTTAATGTAGTATTGAATCAAAATAATTTTAAAATTTTATTCTATTGTTAGTGTTGTTACTTCTTAAACTTTATATAATTTCCTTAAATGTTTATAAATGCATAAAAAGTTCAGTTTTTTCGTTACTGAGGCATTGATACGGGCTTAACTGTTATTCTAAATCAAGAGGGGAAAAATCCTATTCTTATTGGATATTATTTTACAGATTTCACGGATTATCTTTGATGAGAAACATAAAAAAAGCTTCATAAGGTAATTTGGAGGAAGAATTATAAGATTGTTTTGTAATCTCTCATGGGAAATGTAGACAGTGGCACGGTTTTGGGGCGCTGTATGCTAAAAATTAAAAATCAAATAGTGTATGGGAGGGGTTTCAAACCCCAAACCTGACCCTTGTGTATGTATGTCACTGAATGGAGAATACCGAAGTATAAATAATGTTCGATCATGGGAGAGAAAACAATGCATATATTCATTACTCACGGTGTCCTGTGACGTACCTACAAGATTGCTATAATTATTCTTATCGGCACCATCAGCTTTATTCATGAAAAAAGAATTAGAGAGTTTATCAAGTAATTAAGCTCACTATTCATGCAGTAAAATATTGTTTTCCGTAAAATAAGGCATTATAAATATGTATTTAGAAATATTTCATTTTGATTCTTTTCCTTCAAGCTTTTAATTAAAACTTTGTATTGGAAAAAGATATACACATGTGGCACCAACTTAAATCTTATTGAATATTCGGCAAAAAATTCTGAGGGCAAGGATACTTGTATTTTTCAAAATTTTACAAAGAGTTCTGGCATTTTTTACCTTCCGAAAAATGTTTCAAGTCTAAACAATACAATTTTATTGTTGTGATGTGAGCTTACGTTTCTCAACTCTTAGAAGTTCACCTTAAGCTTATATGTCATTATGGCGAGCTTTCGAGAATTTCAATACACTTTTGTTAGTCCTTTTTTATTAAATAAATTAGAGTAACATGAATTATAAAATTTCTGGTGAACATGTGGTTAATATGAAAGTATATTTCATCCATTTTATTATTGTGAACATTTATAAATCCCCGTGCATCCCAAAGTATCCCATGGGGCTTACGGAAGTAAGTATGAGTACACATTACAAAGGAAGAAGGAATTTAAAGTAATGGGGGGGGGAAGGATTACATTACAAACAATCATGCCTTCTTCGGGATTCGAACCCAGGCAGCGCAGTCAACGTCACTAACCACTATACCGGATGGGCGGCATTTCCTTCATTTGTTATATAAAAAATTTATCTTATTGCTCACTGAGATTTCCTTTATGATTTAATTAGCCAAGAACTTATAGGGAACAATGCATACCATTTTACTTAACTTTAACTGATGTTCAGTTTAATGAGCGAAACAAATTATTGATTAAAATTAAAGAAATCTTTCAATAAATATTCATTAGTAATACGTTTAAAATCAGAATCGTGTTCAATGAGGAAACACAAATTTACTACATTAACAAAAATTTCAAAATAATTTTTGTTTTATTTTCATTTTTTAACATTTATTTTTCTGAATCGTATCAACATTGCAATTAAAATATTAAATTTCAAAGACAGAAAAAAAAAATTATGTTACTAAAAATGCATTGACGTAATTTTCTTAAAATAAACTTATTGCATTATTTTAATCCATATAATTTCAGAAAATAAAACCGTGCTTTTAACTATCCAATATCCTTTTGATAAGAACAGGGGAATACAGCACATCTAACCTCAAATATTCAAAATAAATGAAACAGTTGACATCGTGTTCATCCGAGCGGCTGATATTAGCCAGAGAATAACGTTGTATACCCCTACCGAACGCATCTCTGTTACTTTCCTCTCTCCCCTTTCAGAAAAAAATCGCCCTTTCTTCAACGACTTATTTCAGAGGGAAAAGCAAAAATTATGTTTTTTTTTCAGTAGCAAAATATGAACTGAGGGCTCATTCAATAGCTTAAAACTAATTTTTTTCCCTAACATTGATAACATTCATTAATTCAGAATAATAAATTTTGTAAAGTCGATTTATGTTCTAACAACAAATTCAAGAGATTCTTTTTTCAAACTGAATAAATCTAACGCAATGTTTATGATGGCCTCCGAAACTTGTAGTAATATTACCATTTATAATCGAAATCAATGTTTTATCTGTTGTATGTTGCTGTCAATAAAATCACTATTTCTTGTGAATATCAAAAAACAGTAAATGTTTCTTTTAAAATTTCTTTTATGATATTAAAAAATTTTCACAAGGAAATTGATTTTCTTATCAGTTATAGGCGCCCTCTGTTGAAACAAATTGTAAAAGGTCTCTCTACTTTGATTAGTATCTCTTTAAGAGCAAACGAGAAGCATATCCGATACGATATAACGGTATGCACTCCTTAATGAAATAACTTCATCCAAAGATATTCTTCCCGTTAAAGAACAGCCAAGTGGAAAAATATAGTCAAAAATGATCTCATTCCCTGTTTTCCAAATTTTTCTCTTGCAATAAGAATGCATTTAATATTACTTGATTCTGTGGCTTCAAGTAAAAGAAATTTCAGTAAATTAAAAAATATTAAAAATTACTTGAGAAATTACATGACGTTTGCGACAAGGAAAAATGAACTTTTTTTGCACCAAAGTTAATACTTAAATTAAAAGCAACGAAAGTAAAATTTTTACGTTGAATTATCTGTATATTTATGCACCTGTTAGTGTAAAAAAGTTTCATTTTAAATTAAAATAAATCTGTGGGAGCAATAATTAATCAATAACTTTTTTGTTTGTTTTCAAAGCATGTTCTTACCTTTAGGTACACTTTGCATAAAATCCACTGCATATATAGCTATAAAATCTTGCAGTGTTTTTGCAAACATAACAATCCATAAAATGAATGAAATAAAATTTCACAATGCACACAAATTTATAAAAATTTTAAAAAATTTTAATTTAGTGATTCAAATTTCCTTTGAATTTTATGCGGAAATTATGCTATATATAAAATTTGTGAATGTTTATTTAAAAAAAATTCATTTACTTCGTTGAAAATTTGTGGATCTAATAGTATACAAAATATCAGTCTATAGGTAAAGTAGATTTTGAGAAAAGTGTACCGGTATCACCAAAAAATACATTTTGAGAAAATTGCAAATAAAGATATTTTCATCTATGATTTGCTAAATATAATATTTTTTAACGCAGCATAAAGCCATACCATAATTAATTGGATTATTTTGCATCATTTCTCAGTTTTTAAATTGTAAGTTTATGATTCTAGATTATTTAGAAGTCTTTTTATTACTCTTTCCCTACTTCATCAACACGTGTTATCAACGATTCCCACCTTTTCCCACTTAAAATACTAAAGTTTTATGTTTATAAGTTTTAGTATTTTTTCACTTTGAACATCATCATTACAGGGTATTACAGAATTTTTTACATTTACTTTTATTGTTATAAAAATACACAAAGAAAATGTCTTTGATGAAGTTAAGAAGTTAATTTGATGTCTAATTTAAATGGAACTCTGTTTCTAAAAATTATAACAAAAAAAATCTTTGTTTTTGTATTTATACATGTGAATATTTTATTTTAAAGAAAAAACCAACAGTAATAAACATATAGAGAGTAATTCATGAGCATTCAAATGTTAACAATAAGCAGTTAGGAAAAACGAAATGTCTTTTTTACACGCTGTGTATTTAATTTAGAGTGAGTGAAGTGAGTGAATATTAACGTCCCACTTTTCAGCTACACGAGGGCTTTGTATTTAATTTAGAATAATTCTCAAGTTTTACTTTGTACTATATCCACTTGATTTATAATTTAAGAACTACACTGAATATTTATAAATGCAAAACTAAAAATTAAAACTTCAAAAAACAAAATTTTATTTTAAAATTTTGTTACTAATCATTTAAATTTTTCGTAATTTTTGCACAAAAAATGTACAATTTTCAATAAATTTGAGCATATAATATAGAAAAATTACATTCTTTGTATAGAAAAATTAGTTTTTTTTACAATACTTATTAAATACAATGCGGATTTTGAAGAAAGTGTACCTGAATCACAGTTACATCACATTTGTTTACAATTTTAAAATTCAATTTTCTAGCTTTCAATTTATCAAATTGTCATGAATAATGCATCTATAGATGCGGCAAAGGGCCTTCTATTTCTTAAAAGTAAAATAAATAAAATGGAAAATCTGAAGCACTTTCATGTCCCAGTTACTTTAAGACTATTTGAGGCCCTGATCCCAGAGAAATCTTAAGACTTTTTTGGCCCTATGCCCTTATGCAAAAGCAGGGTCTACCTATGATCTTTAAAAGTAGACAGTAAATAGCAGAGGTGGAAACTTTTTTTTACCATTAAAGACCACATATAAATTAGGCAGTAATAAAGGAGGCCGCATAGGTTGATGTACCTATAACTGCGATTTTTATGAAAATGTTATAGTTTTTGTATAGTTTTAACAATTTGGTGTATTATATAGAAATATTACAAAGAAATTTTTTTAGAAAGTTAAATCCTCATTTATTTATTATTTGACGTAAAAAGTTACAATATAAAATATTTTTGTGTTCACATTATATCAGGTCTATCCGCGAACCCTTAGCTAATCGTCTTGGGGTAAATTTATTTCTTTTTAGCTAGAAGTTCTATTGAAAACTTTCTCCCGAAGCAGAAGACTTGAGTTATTCAAATGAGTCATTATATTTAAGCGTGCACATTTAGGTACGCGAAGTTAGTCGACGAGTAGTTTTTGGATAGTCCATTATTGCTAATTGGCGAATAAGTTATAAGATTGAGTTTAATGATAACGACCGTAAGTCATACAACAAATAAGAAAATTACGGTGAATTATACCGTAGAAGTCCAAAGTGTTCCGAGAGTAAGTGAAGTAGATTATACTCATATAATAAGAATCCTTTTAGCCATGTGATTGAACTTCTAATTAGCTTTGTGCATTTCTTACCCTGAGTTGTTTAATTTAAGTTAGTGGAATAATAAATTGGAAATTGAACTAGTTATGGCTAATATTTACTCGAACCAGGGCCGCCGCGTGGGGGTGGCAAAATTGTTCACCGCACAAGGGCACCTGGGGCAGGGGGCGCCAAAATTTATAGTACTTAGTTTTTTAATTTAATGTTACTTACATAAAAGTTGTTAATAAAAAACTTGCAATTTTGGATGTTTTATATTTTCTTAGCAATAAAATAAGATTTTTTAAAATTTTATATTTTAATTTAATTTAATTTTGTTTTCGTTCCTGCGGATTGTTTTCATTTGTGTAAAACAAAATTTGATTTCGGATACGAACAATAAAAACACGTTCCGTGTGGAGTTCCCGCTATAAAACGGAACCTGTTCAAAATCTAAGAATTTGTAACATGTAACAACAGAAAATGGGAATGATTTGTATGGGCTTAAATTTTTATTCATTGTATGATTGGAAGATGTAGAGGCTCAACGTCGTTGTTTTGTTTCTTTTTGTTTGCAATGATAAAAAATGAATTTTAAAAATTATGTAAATCGCTTGATTTTTCTTCTCCAAATCATATTTTGCTTCATGTATACTGTTATTAAATAGTTCTCAAAACTCGAAATAAAATCTTTATCGCAGCGTTTCTCAAACTGTGGGGCGCGCCCTCCAGGAGAGCGTGATAACCCTTCTTGTGAGCGCGAACGTATCGCCAAAAATCGAAAACAAAAGATTTAAAATAATTATCAATTTGATTAAATAATTTACAATTTAAAATAATTACAAAGTAAAATACATTCTTATATAATAAAAAATACAATACACATTCCCACTGATATAATACTCATCACTTATCATTGTATCAGTATTGCACAAGTATTTGATAATTAAGTTATCAATATTCAATTAAAAACAAGTTTAGTAATTACTAGTAACTCCCCTGGTCTTGTCATATACAAACTATTTATCTTGATAAATAGTGCGGTTTATAATTAAAGTCGTATTTTATTGTAGTTAGGGACGTCTCAAGGCATGGGCCAACTAGGCCTGGGCCCAGGACTTCGCTCTCAGTGGGGGCATCACTTCGTTCTCGACTCCGTCTTAATAAGATCATGATCCGGATAATTTTAATGTCATCAATTATACCCGTACATTCCCTCCGAAAAACAGTTAATTTCAAAGTGCATGTCAATTGGCAAAAGTGATAAGACTGTATTATTATGTGATGACCGTTGTCCAGTGGCGTAACGTACCCCCCCCCCCCCCCCACTACCAAGCCCGCTTTTCCGCTTAGGCACATGCCTAGGGCCCAAAAGATTTGGGGGCGCAAAAAATTACAGGGTCAAAAAAAGAGGGAAAAAAATTAAAATTACAGAGAACGTGCACCCGCCTAGTGTTTATTAAAAAGCCAATTATTTTCTTTCGTTTTTATATCTAAATTATCAATTCTTCGTTTCACTATTGGCCAAATTATTATGTAAATCACTTGGCTTCTCTTCCTCAAATCATATTTTGTGTCATGTATATCTGTTATTAAATTGTTCTCAAATCTCGAAATAAAATTTTTATCGCAGGGTTTCTCGATCTGTGGGGCGCACCCCCAAAAGAAGGGAGTGATAACCAGTGGCGTAACTTGCACCCCCGCACGCACTGCGGGGGGGGGAGGGGGCCAAAGCCTGGCTGACGCCATGAGCATAGATTTTCTCAAAATTGCTTCACATTTTTTAAAATCGAATTTTTAATCATTTTGTAATCAGCGATCAAACGTCTAAAAAATCAAAACTTTCATAAGCTCATTGGTTATCTTTAATCCATAGCCAAATCAAAAAACTTTTTCTTTCATTTGCTGTAATCCAGGTGATGAGAAATACTTTTCTTTAATGGATTTTCTTTTTAAACCTAAGTTACTAACAAGTAAAACAAAAGTCAGACAGAGAATTGGATAAAATGCTAGGAAGATACAAAAATTCAAGTTATTATTACTGTATATATTACACTAGCTATCGCATAAAAATTGAATTTTAAAAAAATCTAAAGCAAATTTCGAAAAAAACTCTTCGAGTTTAATAGCAAAACGACCTATAGCTTCTACATGCCAAGTTTCATACTCCTGGGTTGCTTAATTTGGTCGGAATAGGTGAAACACACACACAAACTCTTTCTTTTATATATTAGTATAGATTAGCAGTAGGGAGGGGGGGAAGACATGATTTACTTTTTGAGAAGCAGCAGAGAAAATTATTTACGTCATTAGTTCCCCCCTTTCCCCATGCATTTCAAATTCATTTAGCAAAGTCGTAAATAACGTACGTTTGTTACGCTTTTTTCAAGTAAAATAGTATTACGATACTTGGAAAAGCAGATAGAGCATTTCATGATAGATTTATGAGTATTCAATCAAATGAAGCATAATGAGAAGAAAGCATAATGAAATGTATCAGTTTTTTATTTATTTTTTCATGAAATCATTTTTGCTTCATACAAGAACTCTCCTTCTTAAAGTTGCAGTATTTATATGATCGATTTAGGTCCACACAAACACAGTTCTCCGGGGATTCAGAAATGAAGATCATGTAGGGATAACTTTTTTCTTTCGTAAGAATTTTAAATTCTAAAATTATTTTACAGTGTTGCTGTCTTTCTTAGTGTTCGTTTTTAACTGAGAAACCAAGTTATCTATCGTTAGAGATTTCCAGTTTTAATAAATATTATAAAATACTCTCAATGTTTACATGATTGGCTTCGTTTATT